>JANEHU010000365.1:0-16107 GCA_027563435.1 Nasonovia ribisnigri | reverse complement strand
AAAAAAAAATAGAATATCTTGATTAACAATATAAACACACTATACCAAAAAGTAAAAAAGAGTCTTTTTATTCTTAACAATTTAAAGTATAGTTATACCAATATATTGATAACATAAAGTAACTAATGATATTTAACTTTACAAATTTTATATATTTTCTAAGCTTAAAATACCCACAGTTTATGGTCATCATTTGTTATCATAACATAAACAATTTAGTTCTGTGTTATTATTAACATTATTGCCGTTATTTTGCAAATACATATATTTCAAATGTTTTTAGAAGTAACATTTTTATTGTTTTGAAAACAAACTAAATAAGAATCAATTCATGTAGGCCAATTGTTAAAATATTTCTCTTAAAGACATCTTGAACATAACAATTTGTGTTGTAATTCTGGCTTTTTTCACTTAATGTTATACATAATTGACATCATAAAGTAACTAATCATATTAAACTTTACAAATTTTATATATTTTCTTAGCTTCAAATACCCACAATTTATGATCATCATTCATTATCATAACATAAACAATGTATTTCTTTGACATTATTAACATTATTGCCGTTATTTTGACAAATATTTACATTTTAAATGATTTATGAAGTAACATTTTTATTGTTTTGAAAAAAAAAACTACATTAGAATCTAGTCATGTAGCCATTTGAAAAATTATTTTCATAAAGACATCTTGAACATAACAATTTGTGTTGTAATTCTGACTTTTTTCACTTATAGTTACATAGAATAATATAAATACAAAAAAAAAAAATAGAATATCTTGATTAACAATATAACCACACTATACCAAAAAGTAAAAAAGAGTCTTTTTATTCTTAACAATTTAAAGTATAGTTATACCAATATATTGATATCATAAAGTAACAAATTATATTTAACTTTACAAAATATATATACTTTGTTAGCTTAAAATACCCACAGTTTATGATCATTGTTCATTGTCATACATTAAACAATGTAGAACTTTTAAATTAATATTATTGCCATTATATTGACAAATACTTATATTTCAAATGTTTTTAGGAGTAACATTTTTATTGTTTTGAAAACAAACTAAATAAGAATCAATTCATGTAGGCCAATTGTTAAAATATTTCTCTTAAAGACATCTTGAACATAACAATTTGTGTTGTAATTCTGGCTTTTTTCACTTAATGTTATATAGAATAATATAAATACAAAAAAAAAAAAAATAGAATATCTTGATTAACAATATAACCATTCTATACCAAAAAATAAAAATAGTCCTTTTTATACTTAACAATTAAAAAAATAGTAATACAAATATTTTGACATCATAAAGTACCTAATGATATTTAACTTTACAAATTTATATACTTTGTTAGCTTAAAATACCCACAGTTTATGATCATTGTTAATTGTCATACCTTAAACAATGTATTTCTTTGACATTATTAACATTATTGTCGTTATTTTGACAAATATTTACATTTTAAATGATTTAAGAAGTAATGTTTATATTGTTTTGAAAACAAAACTACATTAGAATCAAGTCATGTAAGCCAATTGTTAAAATATTTCTCTTAAAGACATCTTGAACATAACAATTTGTGTTGTAATTCTGGCTTTTTTCACTTAATGTTATACATAATTGACATCATAAAGTAACTAATCATATTAAACTTTACAAATTTTATATATTTTCTTAGCTTAAAATACCCACAATTTATGATCATCATTCATTATCATAACATAAACAATTTAGTTCTTTGACAGTATTAACATTATTACCATTATGCTGACAAATATTTACATTTTAAATGATTTAAGAAGTAATGTTTTTATTGTTTTGAATAATAAACTACATTAGAATCAAGTCATGTAAGCCAATTGTTAAAATATTTCTCTTAAAGAACTCTTATACATAACAATGTGTGTTGTAATTCAGTTTTTTTTCACTTATAGTTACATAGAATAATATAAATACAAAAAAAAAAAATAGAATATCTTGATTAACAATATAACCACACTATACCAAAAATTAAAAAGTAGTCTTTTTATTCTTAACAATTTAAAGTATAGTTATACCAATATTTTGATATCATAAAGTAACTAATGATATTTAACTTTAAAAATTTTATATATTTTCTTAGCTTAAAATATCCACAGTTTATGGTCATCATTTGTTATCATAACATAAACAATTTAGTTCTGTGTTATTATTAACATTATTGCCGTTATTTTGCAAATACATATATTTCAAATGTTTTTAGAAGTAACATTTTTATTGTTTTGAAAACAAACTAAATAAGAATCAATTCATGTAGGCCAATTGTTAAAATATTTCTCTTAAAGACATCTTGAACATAACAATTTGTGTTGTAATTCTGGCTTTTTTCACTTAATGTTATACATAATTGACATCATAAAGTAACTAATCATATTAAACTTTACAAATTTTATATATTTTCTTAGCTTAAAATACCCACAATTTATGATCATCATTCATTATCATAACATAAACAATTTAGTTCTTTGACAGTATTAACATTATTACCATTATGCTGACAAATATTTACATTTTAAATGATTTAAGAAGTAATGTTTTTATTGTTTTGAATAATAAACTACATTAGAATCAAGTCATGTAAGCCAATTGTTAAAATATTTCTCTTAAAGAACTCTTATACATAACAATGTGTGTTGTAATTCAGTTTTTTTTCACTTATAGTTACATAGAATAATATAAATACAAAAAAAAAAATAGAATATCTTGATTAACAATATAACCACACTATACCAAAAAGTAAAAAGTAGTCTTTTATTATTCTTAACAATTAAAATAATAGTAATACAAATATTTTGACATTATAAAGTAACAAATTATATTTAACTTTACAAAATATATATACTTTGTTAGCTTAAAATACACACAGTTAATGATCATCATTCATTATCATAACATAAACAATGTATTTCTTTGACATTATTAACATTATTGCCGTTATTTTGACAAATATTTACATTTTAAATGATTTATGAAGTCATGTTTTTATTGTTTTGAAAACAAAACTACATTAGAATCAAGTCATGTAAGCCAATTGTTAAAATATTTCTCTTAAAGAACTCTTATACATAACAATGTGTGTTGTAATTCAAGCTTTTTTCACTTATAGTTATATAGAATAATAAAATACAGAAAAAATATAGAATATCTTGATTAACAATATAACCACACTACACCAAAAATTAAAAAGTAGTCTTTTATTATTCTTAATAATTAAAAAAATAGTAAAACCAATATTTTGGTATCATATAGTAACTAACAATATTAAACATTACAAAATATATATACTTTGTTAGCTTAAAATACCCACGGTTTATGATCATTGTTCATTGTCATACCTTAAACAATGTAGAACTTTTAAATTAATATTATTGCCATTATATTGACAAATACCTATATTTCAAATGTTTTTAGGAGTAACATTTTTATTGTTTTGAAAACCATCTAAATAAGAATCAATTCATGTAAGCCAATTGTTAAAATATCTCTCTTAAAGACATCTTGAACATAACAATTTGTGTTGTAATTCTGGCTTTTTTCACTTAATGTTATACATAATTGACATCATAAAGTAACTAATCATATTAAACTTTACAAATTTTATATATTTTCTTAGCTTAAAGTACCCACAATTTATGATCATCATTCATTATCATAACATAAACAATTTAGTTCTTTGACAGTATTAACATTATTACCATTATGCTGACAAATATTTACATTTTAAATGATTTAAGAAGTAATGTTTTTATTGTTTTGAATAATAAACTACATTAGAATCAAGTCATGTAAGCCAATTGTTAAAATATTTCTCTTAAAGAACTCTTATACATAACAATGTGTGTTGTAATTCAGTTTTTTTTCACTTATAGTTACATAGAATAATATAAATACAAAAAAAAAATAGAATATCTTGATTAACAATATAACCACACTATACCAAAAAGTAAAAAGTAGTGTTTTATTATTCTTAACAATTAAAATAATAGTAATACAAATATTTTGACATTATAAAGTAACAAATTATATTTAACTTTACAAAATATATATACTTTGTTAGCTTAAAATACCCACGGTTTATGATCATTGTTCATTGTCATACCTTAAACAATGTAGAACTTTTAAATTTATAATATTGCATTATATTGACAAATACTTATATTTCAAATGTTTTTAGAAGTAACATTTTTATTGTTTTGAACACATACTAAATAAGAATCAATTCATGTAGGCCAATTGTTAAAATATTTCTCTTAAAGACATCTTGAACATAACAATTTGTGTTGTAATTCTGACTTTTTTCACTTATAGTTACATAGAATAATATAAATACAAAAAAAAAAAATAGAATATCTTGATTAACAATATAACCACACTATACCAAAAAGTAAAAAAGAGTCTTTTTATTCTTAACAATTTAAAGTATAGTTATACCAATATATTGATATCATAAAGTAACAAATTATATTTAACTTTACAAAATATATATACTTTGTTAGCTTAAAATACCCACAGTTTATGATCATTGTTCATTGTCATACATTAAACAATGTAGAACTTTTAAATTAATATTATTGCCATTATATTGACAAATACTTATATTTCAAATGTTTTTAGGAGTAACATTTTTATTGTTTTGAAAACAAACTAAATAAGAATCAATTCATGTAGGCCAATTGTTAAAATATTTCTCTTAAAGACATCTTGAACATAACAATTTGTGTTGTAATTCTGGCTTTATTCACTTAATGTTATATAGAATAATATAAATACAAAAAAAAAAAAAATAGAATATCTTGATTAACAATATAACCATTCTATACCAAAAAATAAAAATAGTCCTTTTTATACTTAACAATTAAAAAAATAGTAATACAAATATTTTGACATCATAAAATACCTAATGATATTTAACTTTACAAATTTATATACTTTGTTAGCTTAAAATACCCACAGTTTATGATCATTGTTAATTGTCATACCTTAAACAATGTATTTCTTTGACATTATTAACATTATTGTCGTTATTTTGACAAATATTTACATTTAAAATGATTTAAGAAGTAATGTTTATATTGTTTTGAAAACAAAACTACATTAGAATCAAGTCATGTAAGCCAATTGTTAAAATATTTCTCTTAAAGAACTCTTGTACATAACAATGTGTGTTGTAATTCAGTTTTTTTTCACTTATAGTTACATAGAATAATATAAATACAAAAAAAAAAAATAGAATATCTTGATTAACAATATAAACACACTATACCAAAAAGTAAAAAAGAGTCTTTTTATTCTTAACAATTTAAAGTATAGTTATACCAATATATTGATAACATAAAGTAACTAATGATATTTAACTTTACAAATTTTATATATTTTCTAAGCTTAAAATACCCACAGTTTATGGTCATCATTTGTTATCATAACATAAACAATTTAGTTCTGTGTTATTATTAACATTATTGCCGTTATTTTGCAAATACATATATTTCAAATGTTTTTAGAAGTAACATTTTTATTGTTTTGAAAACAAACTAAATAAGAATCAATTCATGTAGGCCAATTGTTAAAATATTTCTCTTAAAGACATCTTGAACATAACAATTTGTGTTGTAATTCTGGCTTTTTTCACTTAATGTTAATACTGTCAAAGAACTAAATTGTTTATGTTATGATAATGAATGATGATCATAAATTGTGGGTATTTTAAGCTAAGAAAATATATAAAATTTGTAAAGTTTAATATGATTAGTTACTTTATGATGTCAATTATGTATAACATTAAGTGAAAAAAGCCAGAATTACAACACAAATTGTTATGTTCAAGATGTCTTTAAGAGAAATATTTTAATAATTGGCCTACATGAATTGATTCTTATTTAGTTTGTTTTCAAAACAATAAAAATGTTACTTCTAAAAACATTTGAAATATATGTATTTGCAAAATAACGGCAATAATGTTAATAATAACACAGAACTAAATTGTTTATGTTATGATAACAAATGATGACCATAAACTGTGGATATTTTAAGCTAAGAAAATATATAAAATTTTTAAAGTTAAATATCATTAGTTACTTTATGATATCAAAATATTGGTATAACTATACTTTAAATTGTTAAGAATAAAAAGACTACTTTTTAATTTTTGGTATAGTGTGGTTATATTGTTAATCAAGATATTCTATTTTTTTTTTTTGTATTTATATTATTCTATGTAACTATAAGTGAAAAAAAACTGAATTACAACACACATTGTTATGTATAAGAGTTCTTAAAGAGAAATATTTTAACAATTGGCTTACATGACTTGATTCTAATGTAGTTTATTATTCAAAACAATAAAAACATTACTTCTTAAATCATTTAAAATGTAAATATTTGTCAGCATAATGGTAATAATGTTAATACTGTCAAAGAACTAAATTGTTTATGTTATGATAATGAATGATGATCATAAACTGTGGGTATTTTAAGCAAAGAAAATATATAAAATTTGTAAAGTTTAATATGATTAGTTACTTTATGATGTCAATTATGTATAACATTAAGTGAAAAAAGCCAGAATTACAACACAAATTTTTATGTTCAAGATGTCTTTAAGAGAAATATTTTAACAATTGGCCTACATGAATTGATTCTTCTTTAGTTTGTTTTCAAAACAATAAAAATGTTACTTCTAAAAACATTTGAAATATATGTATTTGCAAAATAACGGCAATAATGTTAATAATAACACAGAACTAAATTTTTATGTTATGATAACAAATGAAGACCATAAACTGTGGGTATTTTAAGCTAAGAAAATATATAAAATTTGTAAAGTTAAATATCATTAGTTACTTTATGGTATCAATATATTGGTATAACTATACTTTAAATTGTTAAGAATAAAAAGACTCTTTTTTACTTTTTGGTATAGTATGGTTATATTGTTAATCAAGATATTCTATTTTTTTTTTTTGTATTTATATTATTCTATGTAACTATAAGTGAAAAAAAACTGAATTACAACACACATTGTTATGTACAAGAGTTCTTTAAGAGAAATATTTTAACAATTGGCTTACATGACTTGTTTCTAATGTAGTTTTGTTTTCAAAACAATATAAACATTACTTCTTAAATCATTTAAAATGTAAATATTTGTCAATATAATGGCAATAATATTAATTTAAAAGTTCTACATTGTTTAATGTATGACAATGAACAATGATCATAAACCGTGGGTATTTTAAGCTAAGAAAATATATAAAATTTGTAAAGTTTAATATGATTAGTTACTTAATGATGTCAATTATGTATAACATTAAGTGAAAAAAGCCAGAATTACAACACAAATTGTTATGTTCAAGATGTCTTTAAGAGAAATATTTTAACAATTGGCTTACATGACTTGATTCTAATGTAGTTTTGTTTTCAAAACAATATAAACATTACTTCTTAAATCATTTAAAATGTAAATATTTGTCAAAATAACGACAATAATGTCAATAATGTCAAAGAAATACATTGTTTAAGGTATGACAATTAACAATGATCATAAACTGTGGGTATTTTAAGCTAACAAAGTATATAAATTTGTAAAGTTAAATATCATTAGGTACTTTATGATGTCAAAATATTTGTATTACTATTTTTTAATTGTTAAGTATAAAAAGGACTATTTTTACTTTTTGGTATAGAATGGTTATATTGTTAATCAAGATATTCTATTTTTTTTTTTTTTGTATTTATATTATTCTATATAACATTAAGTGAAAAAAGCCAGAATTACAACACACATTGTTATGTATAAGAGTTCTTTAAGAGAAATATTTTAACAATTGGCTTACATTACTTGATTCTAATGTAGTTTTGTTTTCAAAACAATAAAAACATTACTTCTTAAATCATTTAAAATGTAAATATTTGCAAAATAACGGCAATAATGTTAATAATGTCAAAGAACTAAATTGTTTATGTTATGATAATGAATGATGATCATAAACTGTGGGTATTTTAAGCTAAGAAAATATATAAAATTTGTAAAGTTTAATATGATTAGTTACTTTATGATGTCAATAATGTATAACAATAAGTGAAAAAAGCCAGAATTACAACAGAAATTGTTATGTTCAAGATGTCTTTAAGAGAAATATTTTAACAATTGGCTAACATGACTTGATTCTAATGTAGTTTTGTTTTCAAAACAATATAAACATTACTTCTTAAATCATTTAAAATGTAAATATTTGTCAAAATAACGACAATAATGTTAATAATGTCAAAGAAATACATTGTTTAAGGTATGACAATTAACAATGATCATAAACTGTGGGTATTTTAAGCTAACAAAGTAAATAAATTTGTAAAGTTAAATATCATTAGGTACTTTATGATGTCAAAATATTTGTATTACTATTTTTTTAATTGTTAAGTATAAAAAGGACTATTTTTACTTTTTGGTATAGAATGGTTATATTGTTAATCAAGATATTCTATTTTTTTTTTTTTTGTATTTATATTATTCTATATAACATTAAGTGAAAAAAGCCAGAATTACAACACAAATTGTTATGTTCAAGATGTCTTTAAGAGAAATATTTTAACAATTGGCCTACATGAATTGATTCTTATTTAGTTTGTTTTCAAAACAATAAAAATGTTACTCCTAAAAACATTTGAAATATAAGTATTTGTCAATATAATGGCAATAATATTAATTTAAAAGTTCTACATTGTTTAAGGTATGACAATGAACAATGATCATAAACCGTGGGTATTTTAAGCTA
Organism: Nasonovia ribisnigri; assembly: GCA_027563435.1. Taxonomy (NCBI): domain Eukaryota; kingdom Metazoa; phylum Arthropoda; class Insecta; order Hemiptera; family Aphididae; genus Nasonovia; species Nasonovia ribisnigri. The sequence continues at coordinate 7,282 of JANEHU010000365.1, read as the reverse complement.
ACAAAGTATATATATTTTGTAAAGTTAAATATAATTTGTTACTTTATGATATCAATATATTGGTATAACTATACTTTAAATTGTTAAGAATAAAAAGACTCTTTTTTACTTTTTGGTATAGTGTGGTTATATTGTTAATCAAGATATTCTATTTTTTTTTTTTGTATTTATATTATTCTATGTAACTATAAGTGAAAAAAGTCAGAATTACAACACAAATTGTTATGTTCAAGATGTCTTTAAGAGAAATATTTTAACAATTGGCCTACATGAATTGATTCTTATTTAGTATGTGTTCAAAACAATAAAAATGTTACTTCTAAAAACATTTGAAATATAAGTATTTGTCAATATAATGCAATATTATAAATTTAAAAGTTCTACATTGTTTAAGGTATGACAATGAACAATGATCATAAACCGTGGGTATTTTAAGCTAACAAAGTATATATATTTTGTAAAGTTAAATATAATTTGTTACTTTATAATGTCAAAATATTTGTATTACTATTATTTTAATTGTTAAGAATAATAAAACACTACTTTTTACTTTTTGGTATAGTGTGGTTATATTGTTAATCAAGATATTCTATTTTTTTTTTGTATTTATATTATTCTATGTAACTATAAGTGAAAAAAAACTGAATTACAACACACATTGTTATGTATAAGAGTTCTGTAAGAGAAATATTTTAACAATTGGCTTACATGACTTGATTCTAATGTAGTTTTGTTTTCAAAACAATAAAAACATGACTTCATAAATCATTTAAAATGTAAATATTTGTCAAAATAACGGCAATAATGTTAATAATGTCAAAGAAATACATTGTTTATGTTATGATAATGAATGATGATCATTAACTGTGTGTATTTTAAGCTAAGAAAATATATAAAATTTGTAAAGTTAAATATCATTAGTTAATTTATGATATCAAAATATTGGTATAACTATACTTTAAATTGTTAAGAATAAAAAGACTACTTTTTACTTTTTGGTATAGTGTGGTTATATTGTTAATCAAGATATTCTATTTTTTTTTTTGTATTTATATTATTCTATGTAACTATAAGTGAAAAAAAACTGAATTACAACACACATTGTTATGTATAAGAGTTCTTTAAGAGAAATATTTTAACAATTGGCTTACATGACTTGATTCTAATGTAGTTTATTATTCAAAACAATAAAAACATTACTTCTTAAATCATTTAAAATGTAAATATTTGTCAGCATAATGGTAATAATGTTAATACTGTCAAAGAACTAAATTGTTTATGTTATGATAATGAATGATGATCATAAACTGTGGGTATTTTAAGCTAAGCAAATATATAAAATTTGTAAAGTTTAATATGATTAGTTACTTTATGATGTCAATTATGTATAACATTAAGTGAAAAAAGCCAGAATTACAACAGAAATTGTTATGTTCAAGATGTCTTTAAGAGAAATATTTTAACAATTGGCTTACATGAATTGATTCTTATTTAGATGGTTTTCAAAACAATAAAAATGTTACTCCTAAAAACATTTGAAATATAGGTATTTGTCAATATAATGGCAATAATATTAATTTAAAAGTTCTTCATTGTTTAAGGTATGACAATGAACAATGATCATAAACTGTGGGTATTTTAAGCTAAGAAAGTATATATATTTTGTAATGTTTAATATTGTTAGTTACTATATGATACCAAAATATTGGTTTTACTATTTTTTTAATTATTAAGAATAATAAAAGACTACTTTTTAATTTTTGGTGTAGTGTGGTTATATTGTTAATCAAGATATTCTATATTTTTTCTGTATTTTATTATTCTATATAACTATAAGTGAAAAAAGCTTGAATTACAACACACATTGTTATGTATAAGAGTTCTTTAAGAGAAATATTTTAACAATTGGCTTACATGACTTGATTCTAATGTAGTTGTTGACGCCTATACTCCGCATATCGTCAGCAAAAATATTATTATAATTGCCAGTAATAGGTATCAGATAAGGTACGGCGTACCTAGTATCGCAGTGACAACAACCAAATGCTCGAGGTATATTACATAACATATTATTATTGATACACATTATAATATGATAATTAATAATTAATACCGTATCTCACACACACGCACACATCCAATATTCAGTCCGTACAAAAATGTCTCGACAGACGCGTTACCTCTTACTGTGCGTCTTTTTATATACAGCCAACTAGCCAAGTCATATTAATTTCGTTTTTTGTTTAAATAATGTGCTCTGCCTTATAGCGAGCAATATATTATTATCGTCTGTGCGGAAAAATAAAAGCTTTTTAAATTGTATAACTTGCAAACCAACAAATAGTGTGCTCTGCCTAATAGCGAGCGAAGAAAATTGGCGTATTATGTATTGATGTGTAAAATATCACATATCATGTATACCTTTATCGTTATGTAACTAGCTAGGTACAATTTGTTAAAAGTGCGCTCTGCATTATAGCGAGCAGTGCCATTTATATTCTATGTGAATTATATTTTAAATATTATAAAACCACGTAGGTTACTTTATTATTATCGAATTATATATCTATTGTTAAATACCTAGTGCGCTCTGCATTATTGCGAGCAGTGTAATATAGCGGCTCAAATAGTCGAATTGTCATTTATATTCTATGTGATTTATATTTTAAGTATTATTTAAATCGTTTATGTATTTGGTACTGTTGTGTCAAAATATTATTGTAACAGGAAGTACACTGGCCAGTCTACACTCCACAAAAACATCTGTGAGTACCAAAATTATTATTTTTTATTGTTATTACAAAACTGTAATTTAGCCATATTATTATAATTTATTGAATGGCAAGTTTGTAATATATTTTATTGTTATTCATAAATTGTTGTACATCAGCCCATACTATAGTATTGTTATAATTTATTGTTAATATCTAATCTGTTGTACACCAGGGCATATCTATTAATTATTATTTTGTGTATATTATGCAAATCGTTTGTAAATTAAACCACATTATTATTATAAAAACCTATCTAGTACATTGAATTGTAATAAAAACAAGGAATTAATTTACCAAATCTTCCTATCTAGTTATTATACATTTATGAATAAGTAATTGCGGGACAAATACGAAAATCTATACATAACTTAGACAGTCGGGACCGTGTGATACCGTTGAACATTCCCGGCTTCCACATTTTTGGTGACCTTGACGTGATGGATATTTGTATTCACTCGTTTAATTATTTATCTTGAGTTGACCTAGCTCGTTCTTGTGCCGAAAATAGAAATATAGTATAATTATTGTATATGTAAAAAAAAAATAACAAGGATAATATAATATATTATGTTCTTAGGCAGGTTCAATAGTAAATAAAATGTACTGTTAGGTTATTACAGCTGAGATAAGAGTATATAAATCCACAATGACTTTTGAAGATATACACAAAGATCTCGCGGGGTTGAAGAAGAGACGAGGAGTGATCAAAGGATCCCTTACCAGAATGAGGAACTTTGTAAACAGTTTTGAATCAAGGGATCAGCCAACATCGCTTCTGGAGTTCCGTCAAGATGAGCTTCCACAAATCAATAAAAGGTATGACGACGTTCAAAGCCAAATTGAGTTGTTAACTGAGGAGACGGAGACAGAAGAAAACGAACGGGAAACATTTGAAAGGGAATACTATGAAATACGATCTAAAATACAGGAAATAATAAACGCAGAAAAAACAAATAGTTCCACCACTTCAAATATTAGCTCTAGCAACACTGCTCCATGGACATCAAATAGAGCACGACTTCCGCCGATTACCATTCCTGAGTTTGACGGAAACATACAAAATTGGGAGTCATATTACGACTGTTTTCGGTCAATGATACACGAGGACACTGGTTACCCTTTAGTCCAGAAATTTTACTATCTGCGTGCAGGCCTTTCTGGTACAGCTTTGGATCTCATAAAATCAGTACCGATGACAGACGCAAATTATGAAGTAGCTTTTCAACTTCTAAGGCAGAGATACGACAATAAGGGTTTGGTTATCCAATCACACATCAGATCACTGCTGGAAGCACCCCGGGTGGAAAATCCGTCCTCAGCTGAGTTACAAGCATTACATGCACATGTAGGTACCCACCTTGCAGCGCTAAAGGCATTGGAGCAACCAACAGAGCATTGGGATGCGTGGTTGGTAACCATAATTGTCAGTCGCCTAGACAGCATCACAAATCATTCCTGGCAGCTGAGTCAACAACACACCTCACTACCTAAGTATGAGGACCTTGAAAGATTTCTGAGGACCAGATGTGTTGCCATTGAGAATTCTGAAGCTCTGTCAACTAATACTAGCAAATTGAGTGTGCTTCAGCAATCAACTAACTCAAGGAAGGTCAATACAACCAGTGGGACAAAGAAATCATTAGTGGCGTCAAAATCATATACCGAGGACAAGTGTGTTTATTGCACCGGCATACATCGATTGTACATGTGCAGTAAATTCAAAGAAATCCCACCCAGCGAGAGAGTAAGTTTCGTACGGGAAAAAAGATTATGTTATAACTGTTTATCACCATATCACAGAGTTGATGCTTGTAAGTCGAGATTTGTGTGTCAACAATGCCGGCGTAGGCATAATACTATTATTCATCTCGAGCAACAAGAGAAGCTTGAACGAAATAACGAAGAAGTATCACAGCCTAGCACTGGCTCCAAATCTCCGGAAGAGCCACTCAAGGTCTCTTGTGCAGCACAACATGAAAATGCGCATGTTTTCCTTGCCACAGCTATTGTTCTTGTAACAGACAATGTTGGGAACAAACGCAAATGTCGAGTCATCTTAGATAGTGGATCACAAATCAATTTCATTTCTAAGAAATTAGTCAATCTGTTACAGTTACCTAGAAAAAATGCCTCTGTATCAATAAGTGGGATTGGAACAAACCAGAGTCACGCGGCATCGTGTCTTGACATAAGGGTTCAGTCCAGAACAAGTGACTATCAAGTAGATCTCTTGTGCTATGTGCTATCAAACATGGTCACTGACCTAGCGGCTTGTGTCGAGCCAAAGGAAGGCTGGAAGCTTCCAGCCAACGTGTCAACAACCCTTGCTGACCCGGAGTTCCATAAACGAAGAAGCGTTGATCTATTAATAGGTGGAGGTGCCTTTTTCGATATACTATGCGCTGAACGAAGAATAATTGACAAAGGACCCTTGTATCTGCAGAACAGTCACTTTGGTTGGATCGTGACGGGAGAATTAGGTTTCACTTGCTTACTGGGTATTAACTCAGTCGGTAAAGGTCTAGAGGAAGAATGGCAATCTGAGGAAAATGATAAATCTTCCAAATACGGGCGTCTGTCGAAAGCTAACCAAAGAAGTTTAGAAGAGGAAGAGACTGCAGAACACTTCAGACAGACAACAAGTCGGGATATGGACGGTCGATTTATCGTGCACTTACCCAAAAAATCAATAGTGAAGGATCTTGGAGCGTCACTGAGTATGGCGACTTCCCGGTTCCTAAGTGTAGAACGAAGATTGCAAGGTGATGACAAATTGAAAACAGAATATACTGCATTCATGAACGATTATATTAAGCTGGGTCACGCAAGAGAAGTAACTGGAGAAACGATCATACCTGAACCGTCGTTCTACCTCCCACATCACGCAGTAATTAAGGCTTCCAGTTTGACCACAAAGGTTCGAGTGGTTTTTGATGCTTCAGCAAAAAGTTCTTCCGGTTTATCTCTAAATGATGTATTGAAATGTGGCCCTACAGTCCAAGAAGATGTTTTTGGAATCTTAGCCAGGTTCAGGAAGTTTCAATATGTGATAACGTCTGACGTGGAAAAAATGTTTCGGCAGATACAGGTAGCGAAGGAAGATTGGAATCTACAACGAATAGTTTGGAGATCAGATCCAAATGAGCAATTACGTACATACCAATTAACTACAGTTACTTACGGGACAACACCAGCGTCGTTTCTAGCCACGCAGTGCTTAGTATCTTTAGCAGAAGAAGAGAAACTCAATTTTCCCCAAGCAGCTCGTGCCATCCTCCATGATTTTTATATGGATGATTTGATGACCGGTGCAGACACCATAGAAAAGTGCGCCAAACTTCAAAAAGAAATCAACTCCATCATGGACTCTGGGAAATTACCATTAAGGAAGTGGTGCTCAAATTCTCTGTCCATTATGAATCTAATAGGAAAACGTGAGCACGACCCCTTATTCTCATTAGAAATTGGAAATCAAGACACAGTGAAATCATTAGGACTAGAATGGAAACCATTAGCAGACCAATTCTTCTTCACTATATCGACCGTTACAAGGAAGAAGAGGCTAACCAAGAGAATGATACTTTCAGATTTAAATAGGATTTTTGATCCGCTTGGCCTATTAACACCAGTGCTTGTAAAAGGTAAAATATTTCTCCAGCAGATGTGGGCAACAAAGATGGGCTGGGATACCCAACTATCAGATGAGATGCAAAAAAAATGGATTGGCTTTTACCAAACCCTTGAACAACTGAAGTATTGTATCATACCAAGAAAGGTAATCCCAGTGGCTAGCGATGAAGTTGAGATGCACGGTTTCTGCGATGCGTCAGAACAAGCATATGGCGCTTGCGTATATGTCCGCTCAAGAGATTCCAATGGAAAATGGCACTCAAGACTACTGTGTGCTAAAACTCGGGTGGCATCCTTGAAAGGAGCTACAATTCCAAGACTGGAATTGAACGGTGCACTGCTACTAGCCGAGCTAGTGAATAAGGTAGCTGAATCTTGGATGGTCAGTGTACACACCTTTCGCTTATGGACCGATTCTATGATAGTGCTGAGTTGGCTAAACAGTCAAGGAGTGCGCTTAAAAACCTTCGTGCTAAATCGTGTGTGTCAAATCCTGGAATTAACAGATATATCACAATGGCATCACGTACGCACAGATAGAAACCCGGCGGACATAATATCACGAGGAATAACTTCATCAGAGTTGATAGCAGCCGAAGAATGGTGGCAAGGACCTAAATGGATGTCAACCGAAGAAGAAAAATGGTCTCACCCCACTGCCCAATTAATTGAAGACGATCAAATACCAGAGCAACGACAGTTAAAAATTACATTAGTTGCTTGTGACACTATCAACAACCTTTTTAACGCCCATTCCAATTGGAATACCTTAGTAAGGTCCGTTGCTTGGATCTTACGCTTCATAAAGTACAAGAAATCTAAGGTCATAAACAGCTCCCGATTTCTTTCCGTCCTAGAATTGAAGAACGCATCTTTAT
>JANEHU010000364.1:0-102259 GCA_027563435.1 Nasonovia ribisnigri | reverse complement strand
TACATTGTGATACAAATATTTCATAACAATATACTCATAATATAATTATTTTTTCATAAACTTAATATTATTACAAGTATTCTTATACAGTTATACATAATTATACCATAATTGATGGATGAACCAGTTAAGTTCAACTAATTTTACATTGTACGATTTACTGTAAGCCCAAAAATATAAGTTTAAATCAAAGAATCAGTGAATATGAAATAATGGACTTGACTGTAAGCTGCCTATTTCAAAATGTGGTTCAACTGATTTTGAGCAGCGACTTCACTCTTTATGATCATAGAGATATGTCATCAATCGTAGTTTATTTTGAACAGCTAGGAAGATCGAAAAAGAAGTACTGGATAGAGGCGAGGGAGAAGAAGCATAGTCTACATTAAATGTAATGACAGTGAAAAATGTACATAATTACATATAGTTAAATATGGGTATATTTTAATAATTACTGATTAGCAAACAAAATCAATTTTGTCAGTTTTTGACGTTTACTAACTGCAAAAGTGTTTGAAGTGGTTTTTCCCAATGATTTAAGCCTAACACTCAGGTACTTTTTTGTTAATAAACTAATAATTATCATCTTATGAGGTCTTTCTAAAATACTTATATTAGTGCAATCTAATGCTTTGAATATAGTTTGATCCAGAGAAAATTTATTATTACAGTAATGAATAATTTTTTCATCTAACTTAGAAATAATAAGGGATTTCAAATTGTTTGTTAAAATTAATAGCATTTTTTCTACCTCCATTATTATTTTAAAACTACTCAATGACCCTGAAATTAAACCTCCATTGTTTTTTAAATTTAAAAAATTAAGACAATTTTAAAAATATTTATTGTAATGGATTAACATAATAATACTTAAGAGAAAAAGTGTATTTTTCTAACTCCATTTGTTGAATGTCGATTCGTGCCAAAATGTACACAACATGACATCACCATCTTAAATTAATAATTATACAATATACAAATGTCAAATACCTACAATAATCGTCGAAAAAGGGTCAGTACCACAGTAGTCAGTAAGTTGGGCAACAGACTTGTTTGATATGAACTATTGTTATCATTGTAAACATTGCCATAGTTGTAAATGGCTGCCAGCGTCATTGATAAGAAGAAGTCGGGTATCTAGTTATTATATATATCTGTGGTCAATATATAATATATATTATTATATACTGTGTATTTGTACTATGGATGCAGTGTGGTTTAAAATATAATCTATGAATTTAAAATGGGAAATGGTTTAAGCAAAAAAATACTAAAAATGTAAACTAGTGTAGAAAGTAGGAACATTTGAAGAGGTACTTTATCCTCACACCATTAATTAAACACCTTATTTTATTATAATTGTTTATCATAATATACTGGTATTGTACATCCATCAGCAACGTTGATCATTTTCATTTATCCATGACCTATGTAATATAGTATATAATTAAATTACGTATATTGGTTATACTTCAAAATGTCTTTACTAAAACCGCACAATATACTAATAACCTAATAAGTAATAACTAATCCGTACAACCGTATAATATTTTTAATACAATAGCTGATAATTATTATCGACATTACGAAGTTATATCAATAATTTTAAAATTCCCTTGAAATGTCCATATTATTCTTGTATTATAGAGGACACAGTGTCCCCCGAGGTTTAACTTTTTTTAAGCGATGATGTAATGTAGGCTCTGAAACATTACCGTATCAAATTATAGTAAATCCTCGAATAGGTATAATTATTAATTATACCTAGTAAGTACCTATGGGTATTACTATTTTTGAAATCAGCTTTATTTTAATTATTAAACTAATAACTTTTTAAGAAATCCCAATTGTTCTATAAATATTATAAAAATACTTTCAAAGTTTTTAAAGTATATATTTTTATGCCAGGATATAAACGGAAACAATATTACAAAAAGGTTAGGCAAATTGTATTATTTTAATTTTTCTGATCATTTTAAAAAACAGTTTTTTAATTTGTCATATTATCTATCTCGACGTGTTAAATACCCTTACCTTTTTTGGTATTCAGTTATTTAACATTATATAGTATTTTAGGATGACATTCAATTTCTATTTATCTTTAAAATAAATAATAATTAATAATTGTGCGATACATTAGTTTATGACCCATATTTTAAAATCTTAAATATAATATCATTCAAAAATTATTTAAAATTACAGAAAATTAAAAAGAACGTACGTTTGGAATTCCTATGAATAAAATTATTACATCATTAAAAAAGTGATTTATATGCGTCATCATTTTACACTTTACACACCATATGTATTTTCAACATCATAAATTTAGCTCCTATTTTGCAACACTGTTTTAATGAATATTTTTACAATTCACACGCAATTTTCAATATTTTTATAAATTAAATAATACAAGTGCATAAATATAAATATATTTATTATATATTATGTATATTGTATATACTATATACCAAATGTATATCATACATATATTATGTATATAGAGTATATGGAAATTGAATTGAATATTATTAATATTATACACAGTATTTTTGCAGTTTTGTTACATACTATTATCATATTTCATTAATATTACATAACATCAAATAAGACAGTTTATAAAATACTAAAATAATATAATATATTAAATGTACCTATTAATTTCTGATAATTGTTTTCTGATTTAGTTCATTGTATAATTATTTTAAAACTACACTGCTTAATTCATCGTTATTATGTTATTTATATAAATTTAAAGAAGTTACATTTGCACTATTTTTAGATTTACCTAAAAGCAACTTCTTTAACACGCTCTGAGTAACCCGTAAACCATTCGAAATCATGATGCAATAATATTATATGCTATGACTTTTTCAATGGGCAACTATATAGTATGCGTGGGTCGATGAGTATACATGTGTAAGATACAATATTATCACACATAAAATCAAAACATCATATCAGATATTCAGATGGTCTACCTAAATAAAAAAAAACAACTTCGTTAGGTAGTCGTTTTGTTATTTTTCATTCAAAAATTGAATAACTAAAGTTCTAACTCATTTTCTGAACGATTTTATACTTCTATTCTTCTATTTTAAGCAATTAGATGAAATGATGAAAAACTTTGAAGAATTTAGATTAGATTTATATATATACATTCATATATTTGAAATTGTAAAATAAATTAAATTTATATTTATACGTTATAGCTAATTACAATATGTATGAATTCAGAACATAAAACATATATACGTACCTACATAATATATTGTCGGTCAAAATATTCCTTAACACTCAAGTTTTTGATATTTTATGAACTTCATTTACGTGTTAGTGATATTATCTGATGTTCTTATTTCACTACATAATTTTATATTTTAACAAACATAAAATCTAATAATATGTATACTGTATAGGTATCTACCTACAAATTAAAATAATGTTGAAACTTTATTAAAATTTCTTTTCATAATAACTTGTTTACATAGAAATAATTGTACAGTAAAAAAACAATTTTTAGAATAATTTACCGTGAATTAAAAAAAGGCTTCTCATAAAATTTGTATAAAAATTCTTAAAAAAAATCTACAAACCAAGTTATTAATAATTATACATGAATAATATATTGAGATTTTAAGTACACGTGAACCGATATTATTCACTAGGTACATAACATAACAATGGTTAAAGGTTAAACATATTATTATGAGAGTTATTAAACAACCTGCAAAACTGTTTTTATTCATTAAAAACTAGATTAAAAAGGATTTATTGGAAGAAAAAATTGATCGAGTTCGATCAATAGTATAATATCACACAAAATCATACCTCGCGGAGGGTTCAACGTACTGATGAAGTTAAGTGAGAAAAATTTGTTGGTACACATTACACCCCTACGGCCATATACGCATTATTATTTACTTTTTTTCTACATTTACGAACGTCAATTTTTGCGCGTACCTATACAACACATTATTGCTGGTTTAAACATCACCAGCTATCTTAACATTCGACATTAATATTATAATAATACACTATGCAGTATACAATACCGCTTATAATAATAGGTACACTAATACATTCGTTCTCCAATATAATGGGACGGCAGCGAACCGTTTACGAACGTTCGGGTGTGCAAGATAGAAAATAACCCAACGGTCGAAAATCGTGGTCCATGTGGTGTTAATTTCTTACGATTTATACCATATAATATCATGTTATACCTGTACGTTTATAATATACCTACAATACCTCCTATGTTAGAGCACCGCCGGACCACTTGCAGGTCAGATACGAGCGCCGAGATAAGCGGCTAAAATAATATATATAATATCGTTGCGGCGGAGGAAGTCTCTCGTACCCATATAAATCGATGATCTTCCGCCGCGTGCGAGAGAGGCGTGTGAGAGTCGAAAATATCGTAATAATATAATATTATAATATATTATTATTATTATTATTATTACGACAACGAAACAACAACAACCAGTTTTCGTGCGCGACCATATGGCCCGGGTTGACACACACACACACACACACTGAACCAGCGTGCATAATAAATACATCAATGGCGCCAGGCGAACGGTCGGCCAGTTCATTCATAAAAAGAAATGGGAAAAAAAAAAAACACATCATATTATTAAAACGACCGCGAGCGCGTGTGTACAACGATGACTACGAAAATCCTCGACCACCCCTCCCCCCCCCATCCCCTCCACCAAGAAATTGTCTTGAGAAAAAAAAAACACCGGCTTTCACTCCTACGCGTGCAGGTTCCGTCGTCGTTGTGCGGACTTATCTTTGTTTTCTGTGCATATGACCTACACGCATGCTGCGCAAATGGCTCGCGATATAATAATAATATTATATGGGTACGTCTCGCGTTATATCGTACACTATATATATTATTATTATTATATTGTACACAAGCTCAGAGCGGCGGCGGAGTCATCGTCGTCGTCGTCGTCGTGGCCGGAAGGAAGGAAACCATTGAGCAAAATCGGCCTGGGAGTGTCCCGCGCGCGCGACCGGTGTCCCCCAGGCGACGCGCGTCCTCGGAGACCTATCTCGGCCCACACGTCCCGCGGTGTGGTATCACATAATAATATATACTTATACATTACACTTAAACACGACACTGTGCGATAGGCATTGCTATTATAATAATATTATGTTGTGTCAAAAACAATATTATATCGTACGCATATTATAGGACACGCCTACGAATTAACCCATTTCACGAATATAATATTTTCGTTTCCGACTTCTAAATGCCGTCTGCTGCTATGTAGGTACGACGACATTATCATTATTATTATTATATGCATTATTTACGGCCACCGGATCCGCGATGTGGACACACAGTGCGCGCAAACAGCTGGCAGGATATGACGCAACGCGCGGTGCGGGTGACTGTATCTATAATTTACTACAATATTATAATATTATCATCATCATCGTCATCATCATCATCGACTCGTTTTGTTAGCATATGTATTATAATATACATGGCTGAACTACCTATAAAATATCACGGCGACAACGACTTCTCGGGTGAAACATTCTTTTTTATTAGTGTAGTAATCCCAGTCAAATAGTGATGTAATAGAGCTGAACAAAATAACAAGTATGAACATTATTACAGAACTTTTATGACTTATAAGTTATACAGAAAAACTATGAGAAAAGATGATTAATGGCAACAAGTCTAGGGTGTTTATTGTTTAGAATATGGTGGTTAAAAAAAAGCATTTTATAAAAGAGATTAAAAAGTGAGAAATATGTAATATGAATACATAGATATGAAATAATAACCAGATTGGCGCACAAGGCATTTAAGACCAAATTTGCAAGTATTTATGCTACAGTGAGAAGTTAACTATCCATATGGACTATGGATACGTATACGGATCATATAGAGTAAAGAATATATGTGGATGAAGGACGGAGTGGCTCCTATGTTCGTGTATTTCGTTATCATATGTGCTACACTGCTACAGGTGTATAAGTGGTGGCTAGTGGTATCATCTACCTAATGGTACCCATTGGCATTCATTGGTCCTAGTGTTCTACCAGTGGCCGTTTGCAGCAAGAGAGGCATCGTATGCTATCCGAAATATTAAATAGCTACAACGAAAATTATTTATGAAGAATTAAAGTTAAATTGAAACATAATATTTTATAAATCGTACAATCGACATAACTGACAGTTATCAAAAATCAATGCGGTAAGATAGGAACTGAGTTGTAAAAGATCGATAAATCTAACAATATTTGTTTAGGTATGTCAAAAAGTTGCAACAGGCATTGTTAAATTGATAAAAAAATCTTGTTAGTTGTATATCAACAAGAAAATTGTCAAATCAACAATGTTTATTGATTTATTCAACATTACCAGAAGGTGCAACAATAATATTGTCAAATAATTGGTACAAAAATATTTTTGGCTCTATATTAGCAAGATTTTTATTATTATTACTATTATTTACCCAACATAGTTTTTTATTAATATTATGATTGTGGTTTTTATTGTGTAGAGATTAGACTATTGGCACGGCGTGGCAGGTTCACGGGGACCCATATACAATTTTCCAGGGAAGAGGGTACTTCATTTATAATTACATAATTTTATTTAATTTTATACGACATTTTCAGGGGAGAAAGTGACTCTCCTTGCACCCCTCCCCACAAGGGCGCCCATGAATAGGCTCAAACCTGTTGTGCCACGATCAACTATTGGAATTGGACACAATTTGCACTTATACGGATGTGTTAGGTTAATTCGTATACCGTGTTGGTGTGATGTGGAGCACAAACGGTTTATTGTTTCAGAGTCCTATTTATTTATTTTTGCATTCTTATCGTTGTCTTCGTCATCATCTGTAATCATGCACATAATACAAAAAACATTATTTTATCATTAGGTATAGTTTGGTGATATGATAAAATATTTGTGTCTCGACTATTGCGAGAACCACACGAGCCGCCAGTGCCACTGTCCTATACATCTACTGTTCAACAGTCTAAAGATTAGTAAAAAATAAATTAGTATCATAATCATTATCTATAATATATAATAATATTAATTATTAGGTACCTGTACCTATTATATTATATTAGGTGGTTTTGCTTTTAGTTGTTGAAGAAGATAAGAGTTTAGATTAGAGTTATCTTGGTGTAAAAGGTATCAATCATCGTGTATAACAGATAATTGAGTGTATACTAATTTATAAGGGGATTATTAATTATAGTTAATCAGTGCCAAACCTACCAGCCACGTGCCACCTGGCTGGTGACTTGTAATTAATTCGAAACACAATTCTTTATACAAGCCACTTGAAATCCAAAACCGTGTCTAATTTTTGAAAATTAAAACTTTTCTTTGGATCTGTGTTGGAAACATCAGTAGTGATGGTAAACTTGACTGATTCGTCATCGCCTAGCCTGAATCGCTGGTATATTATGCGGTATATGATTCAACTATAAAATATGAAGACATACCACATTGACACACTTCAAACATCATCATTTTTAGCTAGCAATCGGATTTATTTTAGTTAGCAATATCTACTCTTATTTGTATATTTATTTAAGGTTGGATTGTTAGAATTGAAAACAATAATTATAGTCTTAATATCAATGACAGTGTTGAACTCCTAGTGCCTATATTATAAATACGAAAATAAAGGATGGTTAAAGAAGAAAATGTAATAAATTCTAATATTAATTATTCCACCAGTTAGAGGAGATACAGGACAGGATATGGGGCGCCTCTTCGCGGACGAGTCTCGGGCAGACTCGGTGCACCTGTTCACCAGCCGAGATCGTTGGCCCGGAGAATCAGGTGGGCGATTTCCGATACGCGTGCTAATAGTGCCTACATATAATAATATGTTGTATTATATTATGTAGGTGATATGGCGTAAAAGAAACGACCGCCGTCGATGTCGTGTATATCACTATATCATTAGGTTCATTCGGATAATATATGTTGTAGTAATAGCCCAATCGCCAGTCGAATGTGCACGTGTGTTTAAAATTATGAATGAACTAAAAGCGAAACGATGAATTTTTTTTCTCTTTTTGAAACCGGTTAATATTGGGATTAGCCGTCATAACTTTATATTTTAATAGATTTTCAAGCATACAGTGGTACCTATAATGTATGTATACACAAATATATATGATTTTAATGTAGGTCCATATACTGCGATTTCCACACGTTTTTGTTTTCCACCTGTTGCTCGACTTATGGAGTTATAGTAGGTAGCTCTACATAATATAGTAATTATATTTAAATACATTGTACATTCTATATTCATACATCTTATTACAATGATTACTTTAATATTTGTCTCGTATAGAAATACGGACAAGTGGTGACCGAGCGGTTTTCCTGGTGAACCACGAATTTTCACTCTTTAGTCCTTACCGTTTTTCAATGATTCGATTGCTAAGTATTTAGAACAAAATTATATACATTACGGGAAAATCGAAAATCTCTATATAGTCTATAGATATTAACAGTCCGTCTTATGCGAAATGTCTGTATGTCGTGCAATGGTGTACCTACGGTGAAGTTTACGCGGTCAATATATACTATATTATAGTCTTCAAACCGCATACAGACCGCACCCGATCCACTGCAGTATTCAGACGCGAAATACGTAGGAAGACTGTTGAAACGTCCATAAAATGCGTCTACGCGCCATATGCTTATAATAGTCATATACTCATATATATATATATATATATATATTATATATACACACACACAACAATAATTTACAACCGACTTTCAATACCGGCGGGTACTATTCCTATACTATAGATCGAACGGTTGTTTTAAGAGAGAAAACGCTCTCCGACAAGACGCGTTATATTACAATAATCGAGTCATTAGCATCAATTCACACTTGCCTAATAGTATGACTTTATGCGTAGTATTTATTTTGTTTTATTCATAATATCAGTTATTGGTTTTTAACGAACACTGAAGTTATATCGTGGTCCGCGATGACGTGATGTACCTACCTATAATATACCATATACGTGTTTCTCGTTCAAACGCGGCGAGGACGATATTATTATTTCTATAACAATATTATTACGTCGAATGGACCGAAAAATGTTTGGACTACAATATGTGCGCTTAATGGGTGTGGTGGGATTGTCCCGTTGACCATTGTCTTGGCTGGAGGTAACGCGCATTTAATACTTTCATAATACACATCCCGTATAACTCATAACAATAATAATAATAATAATAATAATAATAATATCGTTATTATCTAGATGAACGTAATCGTCCATTGTGCTATCGTTCGTGGTTCACAAGACCCGGAGACCGTCGGATATTCGGATCGAAAACCTGCAGAGTCTCGGCCCAAACTTTATTCGAAATAAATGTATATAACAACCCAATATAATATTGTAATAAATCGTCGTTCGTCCGGACGGTGTATACGCGACCAGATGTGTGCGACTATATTATATTGAAATATATACACATAGGTATTATATGCATATGCGCATGGGTTGTATATACACTTTGTATACCTATATGTTACGTATATTATATATTATATTATACGGTCGGAAAGGCGCGGCTGCCGCGTTCCATTATTAATTTTAACGAAATGCTAAACGACCGGGATCGTACGCGTATATTATATGTATATATAATATTTTATTCCGAAGCCTCTGGCAGCCAACCGTGTTCGCGGAGAAAACGCGGCATTAACAATTTTCCGCCGCGACGAAAATTATCATTATTTTATTATTATTATTTTAGTTTTTAATTTTATTTTATCGTTATCGGCGTGGTGAATCGACGCGTATACACGTATATGTATGATGTATGTATACGGTCTGAATAATAATTAATTTAACACACACACACACACACACCCGCGTACCTACATATATATATACGCCGCCGGATCGGGTTACAGACCGCGGTATCTGGAGGGCACACGATCAATTTGCGGGATCCGATCGGGGAGATGATCGGTAGATATACATCCGGAGAAACGCACCGTCACTAAATATACAATGTGCGGTCGACGGATATTATGCATAAACGTTGGTGCAGGAACGTTCAAACGTCGCGCGATGAGGAATAATAATAAAAAAAAATAATAATAATAAAAAAATTGCTTATATAAACGCGTGTACATATACAATTTATTATATTATGTATGCTTGCAGCTTACGCGTGTGTATACGGAACCTATATACAGATAGACGTGTGCCATTTTCGATACATCAAAGATAGATATTGTTGTTGTGCTTGCCGTGGTTGTTGTATTAGATATATATTATATTATAAAGTCGTAATGATAATTATAATTATTATAGTATATCGATGTGAGTCGAGATTAGATAATGATATGATATGGTCTTGAGCTGAACAAAATATGTATTTCAAAATAATAATATAATCCAGATCTTAGACACTTGATACGGTGTATAGGTAAGGTGTACGATGGCGTTCGGTAAGTACCGGCCGTATGTATATGTTGGCTCCATATACGAACAAGACTATAATATGTATTTACGATTTACGCATAATATATGCCTGATAACGCGTTTGAATAGGTAACCATTTTTATGTTAAATCAATCGTTATTGTAATCTTAAACATTTTAAACGCATATTGTAAATTACGGTTGCATGTAAATTTGTTCGTATAGTGTAACGTGGACCATTGAAAATCAGGTTTTGAACTGCTGTGTATTTTATCTACACAATTTTATTGGTTTCAATAATTTTCCGAGGACATATATAAATAGACATGTATTGTACTATCAGTTTTTTTTTTTTTTTTGTACAGTATAAACGCCATAATATAGATTTCCGTCACAACTTTGATCCGTCCGGTTAATCCAAATAATTTTAAGTAAAATACGCCAACGTAATTTATTTTTTTGTCATTAAATTGTAATTTTCCAAAAACATGAACATTTTTTGGATTTACTTTTTTTAAATTTCGTTCAGTAATCTATTATTCGAGTTAATAATCTACAAATTTATTGACTTACGACACAACTACATAACTATACAGTGTGATTCGTCAAACATGCTCATCCCCATGTTTTTCTTCAATGATGCAGTTATTCAGAATGTGATTTTTGGAATTTTTAAATATTCTTGAAGACCAAATATTTACAAATTTTAGAGATTTCTTGTACTACTTATTTAGGATTATCCTCTGGGGATACAAAGTTCTGTTTTTTAAATGAGAACAACCTTTGTCGACTGTAAATTATGCAATGGATAATTTCTCTGAAAATGTTGACTCATCCGAATGAAAATTCGTAAGTACTAAGTTTTTGAGTTATTTAACTTTGTGTTCTAAGGATAAAAGATCCATTGGCTTATAAGATATGGGGGCTATGGTGGTTTGAACATTTTAGTCATTAATATTAATCCATCAATAATAATTGTTTGTAAAATGGGCCAAGTATAATAAATATACTGGATGCAGTTTTACAACTACTTTATATTTTTGTAAAACAATTTTTAAGGACTATTATACTTAGTATAAACATTTAAATAATTAAGTAACTACTCATTCGAATTTTGATTTAGGTACATCAAAACTTTCAAATAAAATATACACTAATAAATAATTTTCAGTAAAATAAGAGGAGGGGGGGGGTTCTAAAAAAAAATAGAAATTTGTATCGGCACAGGACATTGCTTTAAGTAGTACTAAAAATTCAAGAATTGAAAATACGGTATTTGAGTATATTTGAAAATTCTAAAAATCACCATTAGAATACTATTGGAATCACCCTGTCTATTATACCACTTTTGATTGTGTAACGGTCTTTGCAGTTCTTATCACGGAGACTAAATCAACCACACTAACACGATATCACACGTTTTACTTCAAATATCAAAACACGACTACCTATACCTACAGGGTAACAAAAATTATGTAATTTTATAATCAGTGCACAATATTGTTCATTTTAATAGCCAAGTAATTACCAGATAAGATGGCTTAATATTACAACGGGAAATTGGGAAGTGGTAACTGGTAAATAGCTCCGATAGGTTGTATACCTGTTACCTAAATAGATTCGCGTCACAAATGCTATCGCGTAGTATATATTATTACGAGTAGGAAATTGTACCGGAAAATATTTGAAAATTTTTAAATTGCTTGTTTTGATCGTTTTCCGCGGCTGCGTCTACATACATCATCCCGCCTATCTTAACCATTTAATATAATATACAAATCGGTCTCCGAAAAAACTACGGACCGCCGAACGGGGGTTGGTTTGCCATACACGTCGTATTATTATCTCTTGTAGGTACATAACAATATTACCGTTCCATTGGTTGGACCCATCTCGCATCGACCACGACCGTAATACTAATAACAATATACCTATCTAATAATGATAAAATTTTCCGCCTATGCGATTCGTGTTTTTCACCGTACGCTATATTATTATTATATTATACAGTACACGGCGGCAGCGACGTCGGCCAGTATAGGTACACACTACTTCCTGTTGTCGCGGCCGGTCCGGAACCAGTTGGACCACTTGTCCCGGTTCATTCATCGGTTGTCCCCACCGCCGTCGCGCCTCATTCAAGAAATTAAAACAAAATATTATTATGCGTACACCGCCGAGGAGTCGGGCGCGAGTACTGTTTTTTTTTTTTTTTTCGGTTAACGTTTTTATACGCGCTTTGCCCGCGGATTATGTTTTTAATAGACTCCATCGGTATTTTTTGCACTCCCCAAGGTCAACGATTTGCGCGCGAACGATGATTCACGCTTTCCGCCGCGGAGGATGATCTATGTATATTATAATAATCTATCATCATCACGAACAGTCAAGTCTTTGGGGTCGTGGGTCAGCCCGGACGACGAGTATCTTCCGGTTGACACGCGAGTATACGCGACGTTTCTTCTTGGATAGTGTCTGTTCAAATATTTTTGTTATAATTATATACTACGATTTCATAATATTATACTAGCGATTATGAACAGGTGACCGAGTCCGTCGGCTTGAGGGGTTTTGTGTAGGCAATTTTGTCGAATATTCAATAATAAAATAATAAAATATTTCGATGCGCATCAAAATATATGAGAATGATGTTAACGAATTGGTCACGCCGCTTAGTGTACAAACCACATTTGGAGATTGATAGGTTATCAGAGATTTTTATCACAAAATCGTTTGGCGATAAAATTATACTAAAAGCATATAAATTCTAATATATTTTACTACTGTACAGTCATATGATATTGCGAAATCGATCAAAACCTGGGCATTTATTCGTGAAATATTACAACTTTTATTTTACGCTAAAACAACATTATTCATCTAATATCACGTCTTAGCATCAAAATTGTATATTGAGTGTACACTTTGGTACTTAAATTAATATTCACAATAGATAATAATTTATATCCTTTAAAAGTGTTTTATTTTTGTTTTATTCAATAAACGAATATACCAAAAATATTTTAATAGGTACATATATTTTGTATAATATTTATTTTTTACACATAATTGCTAACTCTATTTTAATAATTATCTCCTTAAACAGTTTAGTTTTATAGATTTATTGATTAGTTTGATCCAAATACATTTACCACATTTGTCTTTTTTGCCTTCAATATTTAATCGCCAAAGTTAAAATTTCTACAAAATTCATCAAAATCACAAAAATATGTACATTTTTTTTAGTTTATTGGTTTTTAATTTTAATACTTAAGGCTTGAAAAATTGATAAAAATTGCTCATTGGCTTTTTTTTAATGGAAATTAGTAAAGCCACATACATTTTTTGGCTTATTGAATTTTAAAATTTTAGCGACGTTGGTTATTCATAATAAATAACGATTATTCATCAAAAGTTTTTTTTGATGTAATTCAAAAAATACTAACCATAGAAAATAAAAACACTCCCTATTACTTAAACTATCAATTTCTATAACTGTGGTATTTTTAAAATATTTAGACATTTTAAATTATTTATTGGGAATTGAAGAGTTTGAATTAATTTTTTTGTTTAAAATTTCCTGATATCACTGTTAGGTAAAAAAAATTCTACATTGGTTGTTCTTAAAGAAATTTAAAAATATCTAAAATACATGTGCACAATTTATTATTATACACATTTCAAGTTCAAATTTTGATAAAACTGGATGTTCAAACAAAAAATTAAAATTTTAATTATTATAATATTATTATGTAATTCAAAAAATATGATATGTAGGAAGTTGAAAATTTTTATCCATATATTAATATTTAGTATACACAACAAAGTTTTCCAAATATTTAGATTAGTTTTAAGCTATTAATGGTTAGGCACCACGAACCTATTTACACCCTTCTACAGTACATCTGCTGCAGTGTATTGACTTATATAATAGGTCGTCAATAACTGTAGCTAGTACATAATATTATATGAAATAATATTATAATGTATACATTTATATTTACATATTATTATGTATTTATAATATATTACATAATATGTAATTTTTTCTTCAATATTACAAACATTTGTTACCAACTGTATTATAGATACTATTAGAAAAATAAATTACTAACAGAATTATAAATACATTTTGAGATATCATTAAAGAAATAAAAGCTGTGATATGACACTCCAATCAGAATCGTTTTTCATCATATACCTATCTACAAATTACAATAATGATTATTCATTGAATTCAGATTTAACACAATATCCATTATATAGTGAATTATACGATATGTTGTTAGTACACATGAACCCTTCCTTATATACGTATATACATCAGAACGCCAGTTTTTTATACTGTTAAAGTAATATTAAAAACGAATGAAATATCAATATTATACTTCGTGATAAACATGTGTTACACACAGTGCATATCGTTTTGTATTCCAAATTGCAATAGTTTAAAAATACACAGAATGTTATAAACTTATAACTAATATTATTCATTAAAATATAGTTATCGTTAAATACTTAAATTTTTAACTACCTATAGATATTTAACAAAGGTTATACGGACGAGTTTTCCAAAAATTTATTTTTGAAATAAGATTTATTCATTATACTGTATACTGTACACCTTTATAATTTGACATATTTTGTACCGATATGCAATGATTACTTACATTACCTGATTAAAGGTACCTATATCCATTTATACGATACCTATCTGAAAAGTACTTTGGTAGTTTGAAATTTTTTATTTTTGTAAAAAATAAAATAACGATATTTTGTGAGAAAAAATCTATTTAACTATTTTATGATATCATTTAATTTTAAATCGATTTTAATTTCTAGAGGTTATTGTTCTAATTGCGAAATTTTTTATACCACATTTTCTATTCGTATGCTGCAATAATAAATAATAATGAATATATATTGAATATTTAAATTGATATTACATTGTTATTATTTATGAATAATTAATCGTTCATCGATAATTTATTTAAATTGATCTCGTGTGACCTAATACCATACTCAGTAGGTACCTAATCTTTTTAGTATTAATTCTTATGGAAATATAGTATAAAATATACAAATACTACAAATTAGGCATTTTTGACAAAATATGTATAAGTAAATAAATAATACACTATAATACTAATACTATATATTAAATAATATTTATCATATTATTATATTAAATATAAAAACAAAGAATTTGAAATCCAGTAGTTTATGTAATTGTATATAAATCATAAATTACTATGAAAGTATTAGATAGTTGTGCTATCCACAAAACTTTTTATAAATATTAATGTGTTTGAAAATAATATATCATAAACATAATATACTTTCTAGTTTCTATTGTAAGCAAACTCATGGTAAATCAAAAAACAAATGTCGATAAACATATTGTTATTATATTATTATATAATATTTACGATGTAAGTTGTAATAATATACATAATGTAATATACTGTATATTATATTATATGTTAAATTATAGATGATGTGTTATGTAGATCAATGAACGCACACAAAAAAAAATTAATAACATTTACTCACTCGATTGACTCCACATATATTATTATAAGTATTCCGTTGAAAAGTGACTTGACGCGACTGTGATTGAACCATTAGGAGGTATACATCAAAATCGTGCCACTAAATTACATAACATAAACGTTATTTTGTTTCAGAATCTTGCCGGAGGTGAAAAAGAAATAAACGTTAACTGACGGATAGAATAAAGGCAAAAGCAATACCACTCAACTGCGGTTTTAAGAAATTAACTACACATAATATTTTGTAATTCGTTTCGCACTTAATTTTTCGTGAACAAGATATGAAAATTAAATGCTGCCAGTTATTGTCCTTGCTCTCGTCCTAATTTTACGCCTACAATTTACAAACTTGTAAACAGACCAATAATGATACTGATATAATATTATACTGTTGAATCAATCTCAAGTTAATAAAATATTCAAATTTTACGCAACTCAAAATAGTTGTAAAATATAAATAGGTACAATCGTACAGATTAGTTTTACTTGTTCTTAATATTATTAATACCACACGATCATTTGAAACTATTTTTTTTTCATTGATTTGGTTATAATTTTATGTACTGTATAATCCAGCACTAATTAAACCACTTGTAGTATTACCAAAATATTATGCTTTGAAAATAATTCAGCATGACAAATCAGAAATTATATGTTGTCGTAATAATTATACAGTAAAATAATGTATGCATTACTAAAACGAATAACGGATAATTAAGAATAACTTTAATTTTCTATAAAAGAAACAATAATAAAATAGAAAGGGAGAATAGTAATCTATTGCACTTATTAAACATTTTAAAATTAATCTAAAAACTACTTATTAGGAATAAATGATATTTATCCTAAAATAAAAATCATGAAATTATGTTTAAGGACCATTACTCATTAGCTCACTTTAGGTTCATTAAATGGTTATAGTGATTGTTTACGCTATATTGCTATCCGCCTGTCCATGGCATTAGCTCTTTTTCAAGTTTGATACATTTATTCGGTACAATAATAAATTACATTAACACGAATCATACCAATAATATTGGACCACACATAGCTGAACATTTCTATCAATAATATTATGTACTTTCTAAAAATAAAAGCTATAAAAATACATATATACATATATGATGATATAATCCGAATAACTCATTGCTATTTCTCTTAAACGGCAAAAAGTATGAACTTAAAATTTAGAAGATTGGTTCCTCCAATGACCTATAGCGGCCTAGCCCCTAGGTGTCCACAAAAGTCATTAAAAAAAATATCGCATTTTGAAGATAATAATATGGGCTCATGCAGGAATTTTGTTTCAGCAAATGAAAATCTTACATTTTTGTGTAAAATATATTATGATATTGGATAACATTTTCAAAATCGTATTATATATTATATTTTATAACTGTCATAGAAACCTGGTATAAATATAGTTGTTGTTGTTTCCATTTATATGGAAAATGCTTGATTTTATGACGGATAATTATATGTCATCTGTTCTAGGGCTACTGCACACCTTTAAAAAATTGACTCTTTTGCAATTAAACAATGATCTTATTTTAATTTAATTTTTACATTTTATTTATGTTGTGTAGCCAAATTAAAAATATTCAAAATAATATAGTAGTATACGCTGTAATTTTTATACGAAATCGATAAAATGTAATATTGCATGAAACAAGCATAAATACATTTGGCTATCTAACTATGTTTGTAACTCAGAATGCAAACTATATTACTTTAAATTATTCTTTTGTGATTGTAAAATAAAATTGAGATTATCAACGAGGATCTTTTTACTATGGAGATTGAAAGGAAGTATAGTGTAGAAAACTATTAAATTGTAATTATAATTATTTATTATAGTTATTCCTATTTATTTTACACTGCATAAATTATACAATATTTATAATTTTTCTATATTTAACTATTGCTCACTGTTTTCCTAGCAAACGTTGAGATTCACATAATTACATCATCCAATTTGAATATTTTAATGTAATTGTATTCTACGTGTTATCGTAAACTAACCTAACCTAACCTAACCTAGCCTTAGCCATTTAGGTGCTGCATTTGTTGGATGTGGGTAAGTTCTTATTATGTTTTTGATTTGAGAAAATTTCAATGCCAACGTCTGTAAGTCTTCTATATGGTGAATATGTCTTTGAAAAATAATATATAATTAAGAACTCTATAAATTCGGTTGTTATCGAGTCAAATTGAAACTTTAAACTATTTGAAATAATGTAACTGATTTTTATTGTTTATTATATTAACGTTTACTGACTGACGGGTACCAACTACAACTATATATTTTAAGCTCGAACTTTTCGTTAATTTAGGTATGTTAACATGCAATTCACGTTATACAGCGAGACTCGACAACGCCCAAAGTCGAGAGGCACAGTAATCAAAAAATCTCGACATTGACATTGACATCTGACAAATCAAGAGTTATTATGATAAAATCACTTACAATAGAGCTTATACATATTCATATGTTTAAGTAAAATATTATTTATTATATCAAATATATTATATATTAAATATTAATATACCAAATTCACTTGTTCGACTGTACAATCCAAATCGATGTATGTCCTTAAAATGTTTTGAACCCAACGCGTTTTAACGATTTGGATTAGATGATATATTATAATATTTTAAGTATATTTTATGATTTAATGAATTCTTATGTTATAACCTATTATGATGTTAACTTAGGCTTCATGGGCCATAAGTTATGTACAATTTTGCTTAAGCCATTTTTTTCCATTACATTAAATAATTGGGTTTTCTTATGAATAATAATAC
The DNA here is from genome assembly GCA_027563435.1 of Nasonovia ribisnigri. Taxonomy (NCBI): domain Eukaryota; kingdom Metazoa; phylum Arthropoda; class Insecta; order Hemiptera; family Aphididae; genus Nasonovia; species Nasonovia ribisnigri. The sequence goes on along the minus strand of JANEHU010000364.1, from coordinate 83,433 downwards.
GTTTTTCAGGCTTAGGTCTCAGCATTTTGCATTCTTCGAGCTCCTATAACTTCTTTGTATTTGCGACACTTGGTCAGTAATTTTTTGACCGTGTAACTCCTCAGGTTTCACAAACACGTGGATCTTCCTTTGGCATTAGAAAACCATGTGTTATTTTGATGTGTCCGATTCTTAGTCTATTTAGAACTGTTTTTTTTATTTTAATTCAAAGTTTTTCGGTTTTATCACAGCTCTATTGGACATTATTTTAAACAACAATGTATTTTTGTCATTCGATTTACTAGATACGTATTCACTGTAATTAATGCTCACTTGTTTCATCTACGTTGGAAAATTAAAATCCATATCTAAATGTAGGTACTCAGAAAACGAGTAGGTTGTAGGTATTCAAAATTAAAATTAATTTTCACGATCTTATATTATATATTAAATTATAGGTACATGCATCGTAGAGTAACATGATATTTGCGTTTATCAAAGATTTATAACGTCAAATTTAATACATCACACAGCTGTATCGCAAAGACATGTATTCTGTGTACGAAAAGCGATTAATTTGTACGTATTTTTACGGGTCGAGTGAATCGGCCAAAACTTCAGTTGTAAATCATTAAAATAAAAAACCATCGGTGTTTAGATAACCCGTTTGGGTCACGTAAACGGCTTCTCGTGTTGATTGAAATAGAAAACCGTTTTTATATTAATATTATTATTATTATTTGTCCCTCCCTGTTGTACACCTCTTGAGCGTGTTACGTGTTATTTTAATTGCATTCCCGGGGGTCGCCTCGTGATAAAGCTATTAAACCGTTTCAGTGGCATCCAGTGCGGGAGCTTCCGTAATGTTTTTATTTTCTTTCTCCTCGGCGATATGATTTTCTATTATTTTTATTAATATTGAATATAAAATAAAAAAAAATGTATAATTACCGCACGCTAATGATAGACTAGCGCATATCTCATCGGGATCCGCGTCGCGAGTTCACAGTGTATACGCACTCTGTATACACTATATACACGATAAAAATAATAATATAATATGCACATAATATTATTAAACACGCGCGTGTATGGAGATATGTGTTAGTGTTATATTACAATATTAAATTATTAATTATTTAACAACCGATAATCGATGGGTGGAAATTAAGCCAGGCGGCGTGGCCAACAAATGGAATATACGGACCGAGGCGCGCAATACAATATTATATTATTATTATTATTATTAAATACACGCCGGCAGGTAGATTGACCCCGCTGAAGACCGACACCGAAATGGCGAGTCATCAACCGCGGTCGAGAGATTTTAAACACGTTAGAAAAACTTCTCGGTCGGCGTTTGTTATATATTATTATAGACAGGTACGTGTCCGTATACTGTTATTAGGAGGTATACGGCCTATATTATTATTAACACGTTATGATTTTGGTTATTTATCATTTTATTTAAACAACGCAATTACGATAACCACGCGTGGTAAGTACGCATATTATAAAGCCTAATAGCAGCCGCGGTATACAAAGTATTAATATTACAAATGCAAGTGCGTCTGAACCAGAGTATAAGATCGGTGGTTATAGAGCATAATTTGTGGTGCATATACATACATATAACAATGTATAAGTATAATATGATAAAACGATAAAAAAAAAAAAATGTTCCAATCACTATTAAATAATATAATATCCTGAACGCATATAATAATTAAGGGGCAAAGGCAAGGCAATCTCTATCACATGGACGCATGGTGGAAAATTACCATAAAACAATAGGATTAACTTCTTATACAATTGACAATATTTTTTTTGTCACGTCTGCATTGAAAGTTTATTCATCAATGCTTGTTGAATATTGGAAAATTACCTTTTACCGTGAGCAGTAAATACTTTTATCCACCCCAGTGGCTGGAAAAGTGGCAATCCCCCGCTATGCAATGGTCGGAAAAGTTATATGGACAATCAGATTAGTATACGAAACGTATCGATACGTTTTATGTAATTTTGTTAGACACGTCAAATACCAGACGGTGGCCGTGGGTGGGTTACCCATGTACTGTTCTCGGAAACAATTAAGTGAATCTAGAACCGCAAAAACGGTTCATTATAGATTACCACACTATCCATAGAGGCGTTTTTGGAGGCAGCAGATGCGTGACAAAAAAAGTAGTATGTGAGGCTCTTGTGGCCGCGTGGGGAGGCAATTTCAGTCTTGCAGAGCGAATGCAGGACTTTCCCTCTCGCCCAGCTTGTGCGGCAACCCTAAACTCGAAATAGCTCACATCCCTTTCACACAATATACTATTCCGATACTCGTAATGGAAATCGTATACAATAGTACCTATATATTATGTGGCAAGGGCGAAAGTAAGCTATGCAAGGGCGACGTTTGCGTCACAAGCCTCAGACGATGGATTCAATTCCCCAAAGACTGAAACACTGTCGTGCAGGCCACTAACGAGATATCCAAGCCTATCAACTTTTCGGGAATCACATAATATATTTTTGACCTTAAATTAGATCATTTGTAATATTGCTTCGATTTATGGTTTCCGATGTAGTATTATTTCATTTGTTTTTTGACGCTGAATGTGTTTATACTAAACTTCTAGATTTGTTGAACGTTTTTTGCGTCAAATATGACTTACTTGCTTTTTTAACACAATAATTAGAATCGGAAAAAAGATAAATCAACTTTAAGGGAGCAGTTAGTGAGTTACCATATAATTTCCACCAATATTCTCTTGACAGTCTGATATATTTAAAGGAGAAAAGAGGTAAATATTAAAATATGTATTATAATTTATAGTCTATAGTAAGCACATTATTACAGCACACATATATTACATCTACAGCAGGTAGGTATATAAACTAGTAGATACACCTACTTATCCAATTAATTACAGTTGCACATAAAGTATTATATCGATAACTTTTAAATAATTTAAATGATGTATTATATTATTTATATTGTTATACTTTTAAGATAATATTGTTTAGGCTATAGGTATACCTAGAAAGTATAGTTGTATAGATTCAATTCACGAAGTTTCTAAATACTTATCTTCTCTATTTATATTATGAAGAGAAAAAGCAATCACCTAATTTCTTACCCAGTTATCCATAGAACGATTTTTAGATTATATTGAAATTGAATATACTGTTATTTAATCTTCAACTCATTGTATAGGAGGGTAAAAAAATTTAACTCCATACAATATTATGTCACTTGCCGTATTTTTCTCTCTGAATTCGATTTGTTTATTTGCTTCTGTTTTTAGAACAATATTGAACTTACCAAGCGTTTTCTTATTTGAACGGTATATAATCAGGATGTACGGGTTTTTTCATTCAAAATTCGATTTTTATATAGACACCAAAACATTAATTTTAATCAAAATTAAAGTTATCGTTTTAGTGGCTTTGCACCCAGAGCTTGCCTATAGCTTCCTGGACTGTGGCTAGCCACACGTATACTATAGTTTGTCACTCTTTCTACTGCCTCCGAAAACGGCCATATAGATATTACGGTAATCCATAACGAACTTGTTGTTTTTGCTGTTCTCGGAATCTAGATTTGCCAAACTGTTTTATGGAACAGCACAGGACTACGAAAGTAACCCACCCACACCCACCATGTAGTTTTTGATATATTAGACAAAACTTAACGATCAATTCTCGTAAATATTGATATCATTTGGACAGTGAAATTTCTGACCACTGTGGGGCCGAATTTTCAGTTAGGTATACTGTCAGCTTAATGGAAAAATGACATTCTCCCATACGCTTCAATAAGCATCGAAAATTACACTTTCGGCGCAAACGGGACAACAAGTATGTAAGTAATTTTGATTACATAGCAATATCTTCATAATATTTTCTGCTTTGGTGTTTAGAAAAAACAAAAAATTCAGTTCCAGTTCTTAAAATTAAAAATATTACTTTTGATTAATACCAAATGTAATTATAGTTCATGTATAATTTATGCATGACTCAACAACAAAAAATAATTCAAAATGATCAAAACATACCATCAGTAAAATCAAAAAGAACCAAAAATATCGGTTCTGGTTTCTTAAATATTTAAATATTGGTTACGAAACTCTGGTTCCAGTCCCTGATTCATATTGTACCTACGCACATATAAATAATAGGCATGAGTGCATGACCTTATTAAACATGTCCAATTATTTGTAATTGTATTAGTAGTATAACGAGTAATATGAATTAATTTGAAACCGGTAGTCATTCTTAAATAATTGAATATAAAACTTTAATTTATATTACAACAATAAACAAATAAGTATCTTGTCAATTAAAATTAAATAATGTTAACAAAGTACATGTTTTTACTAAACTTCCGTCATGGAAAATGTACAATTTTGTGTAGCTACACCTAGGTGTTTAAGTTAAAACACATATTATAAAACATTAACAGTAACCCTCGTGATTATTGATTTATTAGCGGTTTCAATGACCCCTAAGTCAAAATATATGTTATAGGTCAGTATAATATAATATATTATGTTATAGGTTATTAATAATAAATAATAACTTTGTTATTGACTCGGTTGTGTCGTTGCGTTCGAACGATTCACATATATGAAATAAATAATCATACTAATCGTATATGATATACGCGTTTTAATTTAAAAAGAATATACCTACCGCCCGTGATAACCAATAAGTGCATAATTAAAATATACATTTATTTACTGAATTTGATTGAATGTTACATAAATCTAAAATATATTAAGATTTATAATACACTAATTGAAATTTTAATTGAAATTCAAATCCAATTACTAATAAAACAAACTTCTGTTCGATATCGTAATAAATTGTACACCAGACAACATTTTTGTTTTACGCTGATATTTTAATAATGATCAATAAATAAAATATATTTCGTAACTCTGAATTTTTAATGGTTTGGTTCGCATTTAATCGAGTAAATATTTGTATAATAGTAATTTTAGGATAAAAACAAATATAATATAATGTTATTTGATACTTTTCAGTTTTCACGTAGTATATAAACCCAATTAATAGGTACTCATCAATTGAATAAAAAATATTTTTCGTTTAACGCATAGTAAATCCTACCAATCATACCTATACCTATTAATTATTATTACTTACCAAGTGTGAAATATACGTAACACACTAATAAGTTATAAATAAATATAGTCACTGATAAGTTATAAAAATAATAAAATATGGGTTGCCTAATAATGCCTGTTTAAACAGCGTACAAAACTTCGAGCTATCGGCATCGACTATATATGCACAACAATTATATCGACGTTACTTTAATGTTATTGGAATTTGTTTAAAAGACAACACACGCATATTATGAAGGTGGTATATAGATAGTATATACCGGATGCGGAAGTCAAACCCGACGATTTTAACAAGAATTGGTGGACAGGGTTAAAGTGGTAGAGTTTTCGGGAATGTTCTTATCGCTTTTAAATACTCGGAATTCAGTACGACAAGCCATACTGCACGAATATCAATGGATCTGTTGAAGCTAGCATTTCCAGAGCGTCTCATTGGTCGGAACGGGGACATCCAGTGGCCTGCTCGTTCACCGGACTTGACGCCTCCTGATTTTTTTTTTGGGGTTATTTGAAAACCAAGGTGTTCGAAAATAATCCACCAAGGACTATTGTTGATTTGAAGGAGCGAATTTGCCTTGAAATCAATAACATAACCTTGGAAACACTTCACAACGTCATGGGAAGCTTCGCTGTCAGACTCTCACAGTGTGTGGCTAACCAAGGAAGGCATTTGCCTGACACAATCTTTAAAAAATGAAGTTTTTAAATATATAACATAAAATTCCACTTGTGTACTTTTTATTTGTTTGGCGAAAAATTAATAAAAACATTTTTTTCTATTTTTTTTTTATTTTTTCAAAACGTCGGATTTGACTGCCGCACCTGTAGATGTAGGTACCTACATTATTGGATTAGCTATATAATTTTGATTTGTGAAGTTGCCACATATATTATTTTCCAGTTATGACTAAATATATTTTGATGGTAAAAATATTATTTTATTTTATAGTAAAAATTACTGACACATTAATTGGTGATAAACAATCATTATATTGGAACTCCGGGTAAATATCCAGTGGTAGCTTCCGATAAGCGTACCTACACTGCTTACCTACTATTCTTATACAACCTACATATTATTGTTCCATGAACCGTGAGGTGTTGTTTGAATATACCAGTTGCGGCTCGAGCTCTACTATATGATCCATATAAACAAAATAGTATTGTTTTATATTCATACATTTTTTTATTCTTAAATTGTAAAACAATCTAAGCTATTATGTAACAGAAAGATTTTTAAGGGATTTAAAATATACAATTTGTATTTGAACTTTTTAAAAACTAAAATAGTTTAATTTCAGTACATTTCGGTATATTTTATTTACAAGTACAATTATTATACGAACAATATGATTTATCTTGCTGGAAATTCCAGCAACATTGGTTTAACAATATAAAAAAAACATTATATGAATGTGTACATATTTTCGATATTTAAATTAATACTAGCAAGTAGCAACTGACCGATATCAACGACTGTAATAATTTATAGTTTTACTAAAATACAGTAATTTATTTTTATTTTTTCGTACAGGGAAATATTTTTAATATCGATTTACATTAAACAGATTCCATACAAGTATTTAGGTAATTTATTAGGGCTCACTTATTAAAACAATTTTTATATTTTTCGCATGTGAGACGTGTTCTAAACTACAAATTGCATCATGCATAAATGCATTTTGTAATATAATTACAAGTGTTTGTATGCATTTGAATATCTTAATATATACCTACATAGTACATATATATATTAACATTAATTATAAATAATAGTACCTATTTATAATCAATGATATAAATAATTTAATATTATAAATTCACATTTCATAATAATATTGTTTTTGTTTGGATTCAAATATTAAATAGCGTTCCTGAACGATGATGTGGTTTCCATTTTGTGGGTGCCCAAGACCTAAGAGTATTTAAGAAAGAGGGGGAGATAAGTTTATCCTTATGTATTGATATTTAATATTACAAGTTAACACACCCAAAATACAGATAATCTCAGTTTATAATCATTATATTTTTAAATGCGTGATATTCAAATTTAATGCGTATTAAACTATCGTTATACATCCGTCGTGTTGTCTTTATATCCAAACTCATAGGCCAGGTCAAACATTCTCGACAAGAAACTACTCATTAATTTTATCAAATCCGTTCCAAAATCGTATTATTCAACTATTGAATTTGTATTTATCGATATATTATGATTTATATGAGTATATTTGTCAACCACCGGATTGAATAAAAAAAATAATTAATACACATTGCCCAGCGATGACACTTAGAAATGTGATTACAACATAAATTATTGTATCATGCGGATGACCCTCGGGAGAGACGTACATTAACGATACTCTGAATAGATTCTATCGAATTGTGAAATTGTAATATTATAATTATTAATTAGTTATTATTTGCTATTTAAACTAATCTACTGACCAAGTTACTAAAGATTCTAAACCAATGCATGTATATACCGAATAATATACGTCAAATATCTAAATTGTATACTCTTTTTGTATAGAAACAAGTTTAACTGTTGTTAGTAGATGACATACGTAGATAGCTGATGTAGCTGTTAACTAATAATAGGAATAGAAAATTGGGAACTGTTAAGTACAAAATTCGGACTCAAGTTCCACATTTAGTCAAGTACCTAACTAGGGTCCCAGAGTAAAGTTTAATACATTTTTAATAAGTCAATTTATTTTTATAGTTAGAAAAGTATATAATATTATATTACATAATATAAAAATAAGTGAAAAACAATTGAAAGAAAAACAACGTTTTTTAACAACTTAAAAAATTTTGAGTCTAGAGGAGCGTGTTATAGTTATCCGAACAATAGAAATTGTTTTATATTAATCCCATAAGTACTTATAATGAAATTGAAAGGAAAAAAAATCATCTGTTTTGCTATAATAGATAGGTAATAGGTACATTACTCGTGATCTAAGCTTCTAATCCGTCTTAAACTACTATAATTCTATAATTTTACCTATTATCTCTGTATTAAATGTTATTTACTGTATATTATAATAAATAATAAATAATTAAATACTGTTGCCCATTTTACCTATAGGCGAAATTTTAGTTTTTTTTTCTTTAAGGGGCATAACAAAATGTACCTACATCTTAAAACATTTTTGTGCCTTATTATATCAAAGCTAGGGTAAATAATGTTAAATAATATTAACGATCAGCGATATTATAATATGTTATTAACGTGTTGCGACAATTTGTCCTTCAAATACCTACTATTGCTGTATCGTATAAAATATATCGTACAGACTACAGACCTGCAAGCGCACTTATTACACATAAAACAATAAGTGAAGTATACCTGCTGCAATATATTAAATTATAATTATTGTAAGAACCGACAACGAAAAATTATGTATTAACAGATTCCCACTCTTAAATACGAGACATATAAACAACGACAATATGTAGATAGTATGCTAAATATTATATACTTATATACCAAGTAACTACTTCCTAACTAAATACTAGTATAAAACTATATGTCAATAACATTAGCCGTTTCCAGTTTTTTTCAAATATTAACCATCCAATAGGCTTCCATACATTATTATAATACTATATTACTATATATAGAACATAATAACTATTATTATACTATAGGTATATAAGTCTTGTAGTAGAGTGGAGAGGAAAATAGCATAATGTAATATTATATTAATATGCTTATTGTCTATTGCAGAGTGTACACTACCTGTTAACCAGTAACGTTTTAAAAAAAATATGAACTTTAGAATATAAAATTAAGATGTGGTGGTCAAATGGGAGGGGGATAGATCCCCCATCTACTTTTTATCAATATTTATAATAACTTAAAAAACGGTAACCATAAACTATATTTTAAATTATCAAATACATTAATGACTAATGAGTGTAGCTGATTATCCTGTTTTTGCGATATCAATCTAGTTTTTATTTTTTGACATATTGTATAAAAAATGTATACATTTTATATATTATAATATAGAAATCTGCTTGACCTGTAATTTATACCTAATTCAAATATTTAAGAAGTATAAACGTGTGTGGTAGCTCAGTAGCTGTAGATTCGATTGTATTGAATTTTATAAAACCATGTTATAATATAAATAATTATCAGTTTGATTTAATATTAGACTCGTAGATTAGACGCAAATTATACAATTTAATTGAGTTAACATTCAGTCTTTAAGAAACTAAAATTTTTCAATAAAAATTATATTTTTATGAATTTTGATCTATCTTTATAATTTTTAGTTTCTTTTTTTATTTTGATTGATGTTTTGTTTTAACGTTACTATTTCAATGTTTTGAAAATTTTAGTTAAATTTCGAAAGAGTGGTAAATCAATTTTTAGTATTTAAAGTTTTGATGAGTGGAGTAGTGAACAAACATTTTGCGGAATACAGTGGCACAGGAATATCTGGGATTCTGGACAAATGTTTATCCACTTCTCCACTCATTTAAACCTTAAATACTTATAAAGTTATAACTAATTTACTATCTAAGTACTCATGAGAATTTCAACTATAATATTAAGCACATCGAAATACTCCAAAAACTGTTCAGTTTTACGAAATATGAATTTAAACATTGCAGTTGTCATTAGTCATTCTTAAAAGTTAAAAAGTTAAAAAAAAATGATAATAATAATAAAAAGTCAAAACCCGTTTATATTGCTTTTAAAAATCTTATTTTTAAATGACTTCAGAAAAGGTAAAAATGTTTTCAAAAAAGTTATTAGTTTTTGAAGTAATGATCTACATTAAAAAGACCACCATGTATATTTTAAATCATGTAGGACTTTAGCATGCTCTTGAATAGTGTACTCTTGTTCAATTGTTTTAAACTATGTCCATTAATTACTATATACCTAGTATAATATTATCCAAGTTAAAAAAAAATTATTCACAGATTAAAAAATTAAAAATACGACATGGTATCGTATGTATAAATATATTAATATAGGGGTATTAACTATTAGGTAATATTTCAAACAATGCCTGATCCCCGGAGGCTTATTCCCAGAGAAATAGAAAAAACATGTTCGATTGAAAGACCACAATACTCGGGTATTATTTTTGACTTTTACAAACATATTGATTCTCAAACCATTTTCGTCTAACTATTTGACTATATATTATTTATTTATATACCAATATAATAATATAAAGTATTTAAACGCATTATTATTTATACAACAACATAATATTTCGTACTATGATATTTTATTATATTATCCGTGCTCTACGACGATTTGTTATTATGGCGGTATAGTTGTGTGACTCTGCGTCTTATTATACTTTAAAACGTACTTTCGTTTCGGCCGGTACTACGTTTAAACCACAATTTTTATAAACCATAACATATGGTTGCATGTTATAATAACTCACAGTTATCATATTATGGCGTATATGTTAAACCATTTAATAATTTCGTGACGACATCCGCTCCTCTTTTGCCGCGCGCTCTTCTCGCACAAGTCACGCGCCGCTGATACCTAACCCGCCGTAGTAGTACCTATAACGTTACCGTCGTTATTATAGGTACAAACCAAAGATCGATCGATCAATCGTCCGGCCAAATAGTGTGGAGCGTGTGACGCGAGTTTCCGGTGGAAATTTCAATTTGTCGGACGGCCTCCACGCGATTGCACCCGATAAACGGCCGGCGGTCATATCGCCCGTCCGCTGTGCCTATATATGAAAAAAAAAAATATATATATAGCGTCGGTTGTTAAATAATATAATAATAATGGGTTGTGTCACGGACCGCGCAGTTGTTGTTCTCCTCATTGCTCGATCGTCTGCCTTGCCGCGGTCGCCTCCACCACCACAACCGTGGTATATGTACCGCCGTGGTTCGTCGTCGTATATACCTACTACTACACATGTGTATATATATATATATTATATACAGATCGAGATCTAAAGATACGCAGTCCTGGCCGGGAACGGCCGCCGTCTCCGAGGTCAATAGGTGCGCGCAGTCTCGAAGAAGAAGAAGAAGAAGAAGAATATAACACTGCCATCGCCACTCCTCCTCCCGCCGTGCTCACCGTCACCACCGCACTGCTATACGAAGTTATATTATATATATTTTATATTATAATATAGGTACCGTTCGCACGCCACCGCATTAGTTATGCGCCTCCCCAGCATCCGTCCTCCCCTCTCCCCCGTTGGACCACGGGGGCCTCAGGACGCGCACATATGTTCTCTCTATATATATTATATATACCTGTTGAGAAATAACAATAACATGGCATATACCGCGTTAGAGAGACGCGCGTGTTCGTGTCTATAGCAGCTGGTGCGATGACGTGACGCGGGAAACGTATTCGCTTCATGTACATATAATATATATATTATTTTTATACAATAAATATACATGTTATAGATATGTAATATAATAATTATCGTGAATATGCCCACACGCGTGCAACAGGTGTGAGGGGGGAAATCGACGAAAACCTATAGTGATATTGTAGGTGCACCTCGTTGACAAGGCCGCACACCTCTTATTATAACGATATGATATTATTTTTGGCAAGGATTGATAAAGGTAGTTGAGCGTATTTTGATTCAGTCCTATTATAATAAATTATTACAACGTGTTGTCGTGATCGTATTTATGAATTAATATATTCAAGGGAGGGAGTTATAATATTACTATGTTATTGTAGTACACAGAAAAAGTGAAACATGATTTATTTAAATGCTAATTACAAACTTACATACACTTAAAATAAGGTTTAAATTACCTCACTAAAAAGGTACAGCGTGGTTATTACAAAAAATTAAAAACTGAAATTTCTCGTGGTGTTTGATAAAAGCTTCGAGTTAGATTAGGTAAGGTTAGGTTAGGACGGACTCTATTCGTTTTCCAACACTCAGATTGCCCTATGTATAAGTTCCTACGTGATCTTACAATGGTTCCCAAAGTGTGTTCCACAGAACCAAGGCGCGGTTCCGCGGTACTTCTTGTCCAATTTCAAGGATTCCACAAGATTTATGAGAATATTTGTTATTTAAATAAATATAATTTTAATTGAAAATCGTTGTTTTTCTAAATCATTGTAATAAATAAATAAATAATCATGAACAATATATTTAGAAAATTGTTTAAACTATTGGCTTTTCAATAAATAATTAAAAAATTGGATATATGAGTTGGGATTGGAGACATTTGGGTTCCACGAAACACAAATATTATGAAAACGAAAAGGGATAATGTGACGACATAAATAAAATTAGTACTTATTGGCACCCTGAACCTAGAGATGACCTTTGATAGTAAAACCGTGAAGCATTCGCCTATTTGTTCTACCTAAGACACAATACACTGCAGTACCTAATGCACCCGCTCAAGCTGACAACTATTTTTTAACGTAAGTGGATCCCAAATTATTACATCACATCCCAAATGGGAATGAATTAACGCACAATATAAAGCTTTAAGGGAACTAGATGACTAGATTTTTTTTTTAACCCAAATAATTTCGGCTTTTAACGCCTTTTCAATTTGAGCATAAATGCTTAAAAATCGATCAAACGTGAATATTATAATTTATATTCATAAGTACCTATCAATTTATTATGTGTTACACTGTTGTAGTTGTTGTCCGGCAATATTAATAATCCAGCGGTTAAAGTGGGAGGAGGGCACAGGAAGACTCAGCTGCGGTTAAAAAGTGTTCCCTTTAAAAATGTAGTATTATTTGTGATTTAAATTTTACATGAAATAAATTACAAATTTTAACATCATTCAGTGTAAAAAGTAGGATGAGTATGCTTACACAATCACTGTCTATACATCACGTCATATACATAAGATGTTATACATACAACATACATACCATTATAAATGGAATACCTAAGACTATATGGAGATATTAGTCCTCCTGGAATTTTTTCCCACTTTAAGCCCTGTAAATAGTTGAAGCACCTGAAACATAACGCGCAGAGATTTTCACGCGATTCGCTCAGCAATATAATTAGACCCGAACCCGATGCATTTTTTACATGCATTTCCGTCGATAAATTTTCATTACTTTTACGACCTTTACCTCTACTGCCAACACTGTCATATTATAATATTATACTTAACTAATACGTAGACTTGATTTTGTAGAGTGCAGACGGCTCCCCACGAGGTTCGTTTGAAATATGATATGCAATCAAGTGGTGGCGCGAATAAGGTAAAATATATTCATCACTCGTGCAGGTATCAATATGAAATTTAACGAGTCTTATAATACAATATAATGGGATTTGAACGCGTATAATTGTGGACATCATATTTATTTACTCGATATATAAATTTTATATTTATAAGACGTTACGGGGTCGTGGTAAGGCAAATGTAAAAAAACTAATGAATATAATGTCAACCTAGTGACAATTATTATATTATATTCCAACGCTTTTTCTTTATTCATTTATAACTATTTAGTATTTATATTTACAACCTATAGGTACTTTATCTACAATAAGTAAGTTAAAATATTTTTATTAAAATTAGACATGTAATAAAGTGATATCTCATAAGGTGTGAAAAGAGCTATATATACTTCCATACTACCACAGTATAATAATCATATATAGAGTCAACTGAACATGGGTCTTTATTTTAAATTATGTTGACATATATAAATGCTAAGTAAAGCTCTAGGTCTTATACGGTTGAAATGCTAACTTGGAATAACCGGAAGCTGTAAGAGTTTTGATATGCATGTGATAAGACTGTTGGTCGTTGGGATTATGTTGCAATTTGAGTCCGATCAGTCTATAAGTAATAATAAGGAGGTAATATTATATTTTGTATAGTTTTTACTTATAAACCTTCTAGTTTCATATGACAAATTATTGATGACATGACAAGAAGCTTTAGCAACCATAGGTAGCCGGTAGGTACAGCTGGCTTGAACTTACTCAAGTCAGAAAATTGCAAATATCGTATGACCAGATTGTTTGTATACTTGTATGTACCTATTAGGGTAGTGGCGTAGTGCAGAGACATAACGTAAAAACATACTTCTTATAGCCACTGCAATAGTGCAATGCCAATTTATATGATTAATTTATCTATTTAAATTAAATAGATAAATTAATATGTTCTGAGACGTCTGTTTATCATTTTATGTTATATTAAATATAACATAAAATGATAAACAGACGTCTCCAGAACTCAGAAGAGTAATAATATCATAATAATGATAATAATAATAATAAAATATTACATTGAAGCGGTGCGCGTTGGTGTGTTAATACTATTTAAAGTTTAATGCCATTATGCTTTTGACCGGTGTACGTATAAGCAACGTCGATATTGGACGAATGAATGAAAATACGGATAGAATAAACCTTTTTACAACGTCTTACCGGTGTAAACGCGTAATATATAATATAATATAGGTGAAAATGTGTGTTTATATATTATACGGAATGATAGCTGACCATATTATTATAAATAGTAATAATATCATACTTTAACACGAATACCTATGTGCGAGTATTATGCCTTAAAAATTACTCTACGACCAAAAAGAAGCTTAGGTGGAATCTCGTGCGCAATTGATCGCAAACGTCTAATTCGACTTCGGCCGTCAAACCACATTATAATATAATATGCAAATTTCAAAGTGATGTACACAGTGCACACGGACATAAAAACGTGTTCAGGTGTTCATATTAATATATATATCGTTTAATAACATATATTATAATGTGTTATACATGTATAAATAACGCATATTACTATAGCTACCATAAGAACGCTCTGAAAATCCAAACTTCCCAGAATATCATTGCTGTCAAATTACCGACAGTAATAACGAGCAGTTGTGTTTAGAATTTATACATAGGTACCTATGTACGACTACTGTGCAATAATTTTTTGGGACCATATCCTTATGCTGCAAAAAAGGTCTGACACATGTATATTATACATTATTATATAATATATAAGAACGTTTTCGGTGTTTTATTTGATTCCATAAGATATACAGAGTAATACCTCGAAAAAGCATCGCTATTTTTTCCTTTAAAAAATTTACCGAAAATGTATTCAAATTATTTAATTTGTATGTATACTGCAGTATACCTACTATTAAGGACATATTTGCAATAAATTAGATTTATCATACCATTTAAGAAGTGTCCTATATAGATAATAGATATCAACTTATTTTACTCAAATGAGAACCGAAAGACCAAATTTTTCTCGAAATTTCTTAATTTATGACTTTTTTTGAAAATATTAATGTAAGTAAATTATAAATTATAATTAAAGTGAACATGTTTGGTGAATCACACTGTATAAGTAAACATATATTGTATATTATAATATTACATTATTACGTTTTTTTTTACCCACCATGGCTTGACGTTTCTGTTTTTTTTTTTTTACTATAATTCTCGTTTCGATTATTCATTTGTTTAGTTTCCAAAAGTAATCATTCGTTTTGACAACACTGTAATTATAATATACAAGACGCGTATTATTATATATTACACATACGAACCTGTTCTCGGTTTTATTAATGCGGAGGAAAAAACCACACAATAATAACAACATGATGTACACTTATACTTTATACCTATATAAGGTATAGTATCTATGGTCTATGGATCACACATCTGATAAAAATATAGAACGATGACGACCATGAATATTAAATTCACTTAAATTAACTTAATATTTTTTCTGGGACTATTAACTTTGTAACTATTCAATTGTGGACAGGTTTAGGATTTAACCTAAAACCTAATTAAAAATTGGTTGGTAGTCACTGAAAAGCCCTGATTAGTTTTTAAGATTGGGAGGGGGGGAACAAGACCATTTCACCCCGGGCCCTATTTTAGGACAATTTCTATAGTAGCCCCCTCCATATGGGCTTGTGTGTTAGTCTGCAGATAACAATGCTTATGATTAGAATTATTTAGTGTCACCCATTAGAGCCCATCTATGCTAAAATCTTTTTCTTTATGGAAATTCAATCATACAATTTTAAGTTTCTTTATAGTTTGTAATAATATTACATAATATTACATAAACATACTACGTTTTCAGGTATGTTAAATGATAATAATAATTGTCATACATTATTGTTGGGTTACCGGAGTGCCAATAGATTAAGGATAAAAAGCTGGTAAGTGGGTGTCGCTCTGCTGTACATAAGGTGTCTAAAGAACCACTATAATATATTTGCTCAATTGGAATTCAAATTATGATATAAAATCATTGTATACGTAAAACGATTCTGAAAAAAGACGGTCCGTTTATAATATTGCTAAGTATATTTGATGATCTTATTGTGATTAAAGTAATTTATTTTTTCTAGTAGACATCATAGTAGGTGCAACAGTTGTTTAAATTCATTTTTGTTGAAACAATTAAATTTTAAAATATCATTGTGTGTATATAAAATATTAAAATATTAATAACATACTCTAGAAGTTTCATAGGTACCCACGAATAATATTTTTAAATAATTACAATAAAATAACAAAACCCTTTATTTTTGGTTTTAATATGTTTTTCCGTCCATAATTGAACTTAAAATATAATAAATAAATATTTTTTTATATCAAAGATAACTGTGTTTATATATTTCTTAGATTTTCTGGTTGCAGTATGAACTATATACATGGGAGTTCCTGTTATCAATGTTTAATCCTTAGTTTTAAAAATTTTAAATTTTAAATTTTTTTAAGTAGAAAATAACTAAACATTTTTTAACTTGAAATACTATAAAAAAAATGGTGCACATGCATTTTTAATATTTTCAACTGCTGTTATATCAACTTATGAGGAATTTTATATTGAATTTTCAAGCCTTTTGACCCAACGAATACAATTTTATTGACATTTATGGTATGAAATACTAAAAAAAATTTAAAATTAAAAATATCTAAATATTACTCAAAGCTATTTAAAATATTTTGTAAATTTTATTATGTATGGATAATGACAATATAAACATTTGATGAAAATTTCAGGTGCCTATACGGTTAATAGTTTTTGAATAATAACGAAATACGAAAATCGCGCGTTGTATGATAATTTCCAATGTCTAACTTCAAACAGTCGTAAAAAATTAATTTGACTTTCCGGTAAACTTTTTTTTTATTAAATGTAGAAAAACTTAAGGGAAAAGTTGTATGAAAATTTCAAATGTTAGATATAATTAGAAACATTTTTATGACTTTCTAACTCGAAATAATTTGTCAATTTTCGTGTTCTTGATGATTTTTGTCAAAATGTTGACTTCAGAAGCTCATAAAAATCATTGTGGATTTACTCTCAGTTTTTTTCATTTCCTCTTACATCAACTTGTGAAGAACGTTTATTACATTTTCAAATTTTTTGACGGATCGAAAAATTTTGTATCAACAATAATCAAAAATAAAACTCGAATTTTTCTTATGCCTATACAAATAGCTCAAAAAGAGTATAATATTAAGAGCAATATTTTGAAAATATTATGGTGCATGGTAATTGCTAATATAAACATTCAGTGAAAATGTCATCTATATTGGTTTTTTTTTTTACGACCTGCAGACTTTCCAACTACCTAGTGCTAGTGAATATATGAATATATAATATGTCGGAAAATCTACCTGTGTATAGCTGCGTTTGCAACTGCTATTAGAACAGAAAAGCTGTCTTCTGTACGCTGTATATATAATTACCCTTATAAACATAAAAACAAAATTAACTAACTGTATCCTGCAATGTGCTGCACTCCAAATCAAATTATACTCATGTCTCCTTGTACAGGGCGTTCATATAAAAAATGTGTATCACGTTCGTCAGCTTTCTGATATTCAATAGACAATAGCAATATTATTAATTGAACGAAGTAAAAATCCGACGATGGTAACATACATTTCGTTGCTTGTAAATAAACGTTGTGGGACAAATTAAATGTCGTATCGTGTTATGATGGGACCTACCACATAATCAATTTGCTACTGCTACCTACCGAAAAATTTGGAACGACTCTGGTCACTGTCGTCTGTCACTGTAGCACAAAGGGGATGTTGGGTTTTCTCTTAAATATGATAACATATGTAAGGGGGAAACCTATAATATTATGACTGATATAAAAATGCACGAATACATTTTTAAATATATTATTAAATAAATTTTTTTATATATTATATAGGTGTTTAATAAAATATAACAATGTGTGTTTGTATATTAATAATAATTAATAATATAGTTATTATTCATTTTCGATTTGATAATACGCGATTTTCATAATTTATAATATATATATATAATACATTTATTTACTTATATAGTTTAAAACAATAATGCCGCGTTACATAAACCATTAAACTTAATATTTAATGAATCAAAAGTGAACTATAATGGTCTAAAGGATGATAATTGATAGGTCTATTAAATTACCGTGATAAATTATTTATGAAGCCAAAAATAAGCCTTTAAAGTCCTCGTAATCGTTTTAAATTTATAATAAATTATAATACTTGTCTTATTAGATAGACTTAAGTGTACTATACCTACTGAGTACTGATTTTAGGACAAGGGTAGGTAGTTATACTTACTGCTATATTATTAATATATAATTAATATAATACAATCTGCTCAGATGTATGCAGTATTAGTGACTACTTTTGAGTGCAGTCATGCAGGCTAATGCACCGGCAAAAGTAAAATAAACAATAATAAATAAAACAAAAACTCATCTTTCCCATCACAGGCGGGGCTATCGAAATTGTTTTTAAAAATATAAAAACTGTTTATTTATCTCTTTTGTGGCCACCGGAGGAGTAGATATATCACGGAAATAACATTAATATTATTAGGAGTTATTTGGTGATATCTTATGTCCTTATTGCCTTGTTAATTTGTTATATTAATTAATAGTTACGGGCGACGGCGCGACGTAGATTATACCAACGCACGTCGAGGTGTTGTGGCGGCGGCGATCTATTGCTCCGATGACGCTACCGGAACGCATCGGTCCGAAAACGTTGTGGTACCGATAACGCACAGAGTACTCTATGCGATAACGGCGATAACACGTGAACGTAATAAACGTTATCAAAACATTCAAGACTATTATCACTTATTAGTTAAAACTTTAAAAGTTATTGCTTGGCGCTTGTTACTTGTACAGTTGTACAGTCAAGTAGTCAACGGTCAACTAAGTTTCCATTTGCCGGTCGGCGTACAATACACAATACACGGTTCAAGTCATTGGAAGAGTTTAAAACTTAGATCATAATTCTATATAAATTTATAGACTTAACCGTGTTACAATATTGAAAACGTTCGCACTTCGAAGAGATTTAAAACTATCTTGTGGCGATGGTGGCCGAAGACGAACCCAGATATGAATTCTCGACGTTAAAAGGCCAGTGGTCGTTAACCGACTCGCCCACCGTCACGATACACCTGAAAGTGGCATTTTGCGACGAAGCGGCTGACGATCAGACACGGATGGCGTTGCAGGTTACTGCGATCGTGGACGACATTGTCGGTGATTGTGTAATGTACGGGGGATTTTTGATCGGCGACAAGGCGGCTGACCAAAACTTACATTCGGGGGTCCCCCACGAAGGCGACGAGTCGGCAGCCGTTCGCGTCTGGTTAAAGAATGCACGAGCGGCGCTAGTTGGCAGTGGCGGCAAGCCGATGGCGGAGTACGAATACCATTTGCGACGGGAAGACGACGACAGCGATCGACTGCTGACGTTGGCGTGGAAGATTAAACTCCGTCCATTCGGTTTGGCGACGCTTGGCATGGTTCAGATGACAGAAGTGACGCCGAGGGTAACTTCGACGGTGTCACTGGCGTGCACTTCGTTCATCACACCACTGATTCAAATGTTATCCGCTGAAAGGAAGCACCAAGAATTGTCAGACCTAGCGGCCGCGGACCGCGAGAGATGCCAGTTGGAAGACAACCGCCGGCTGTTAGACGAACTACGATCGATGGCCGATGGCCAGCGGCTAGAGAACCAACGGCTGATGGCACGGTTTGTAGAGGTGTTGAACGCGAAGAAGCAGCGAATAATTGACTTGCAGCAGCAATTGGCTGAGTTGAAGTTGGAGCAGGATGCGCCGCGTCCGGTGGCCATTGCCAATGAACAGAAAAAAGTGATAGTTCGACAACGGCGGGGACGTGGCACCTGTCGTGGTCGACCCGGGCCGGTAAAAAAAATCAGACGATCATCAACTCATAGTGAGGACATGAAAAAATTTAATTTCTCCTCGTCCGAAGACGAAAATGCCGCTCAACAACACATTCAGTATCCTGAGTTGGAGGAAATGAACAAATTAAACTGTGTCAATATTTCTGGTAATGTAGTAGTAGATCCTGAGAAGACCCCAATGTCTACTTTAATACCAGTATCTCCAATTTCTCTGAGAGTTTCCCCTATTTTGCCAGTATCTACAGATGTGAATGTATCAGTAGATCCCAGGTACTTTACTGACACTCAAATAGATTCACCTAACAGTTCACCCACATGGTTGCAACAGCCATTGACAGTTTCACCATCACCTGGGTTGCAGCCTTCAATAAACCAACACAGTGAACATCAACTACCAAAAAAAAAGTCTGTGCTAGATGACCTATGGTCTGGAATTGTATAACTATAAAAAAAAATGTTGTACAAACAATCGCATTACTATCTCTACTTTTTATTTTAAATTTACAAGTTTTAATTTTTTAATATTTTAACTTTTGTATTATTGTTATTAATTGTTATTGCATAAGGCAACCTATTTCTTAGGTATTAGTACATAATTATACAAACTATTTATAAATGTTTGAATATTGATATTTTTTAAATAGAATAGTTTATTATAGTTTATTATTCACAAGAGAAAGGCTATACTATGTTATCATTTGTATGGTTTATTTAACAAGTAATGTTGTGTTTATAATATATAATATTATGTTTTATAATATATTTTTGAGATAATATATGATTTATATATATTTTTATTTTTGTGGTACCTATAGGTATTTTTTAATTATCAATTGCAATTGAAGTATTGTAAACATATTTTAATGTATATTAAACTATTAAATTAAATATGTTTTAAAGATGTTAAATGAATTATTAAAGAAATATTTTAAAATGTAATAGTTACATTAAAAAAATACTATTTTATTTTTTCAATGAATACACTGCAATGACAGGAAATGTACATAATGTATTATATTTTGTTAAGTTATTTAATGTACACTTTAAAGTATAATAATTAAGGTATATGAAAATAATATATATATCAGTTACAATGTTATTAAATATAGGTGGTATTGATATCAAATTATATTATGTTAATTTTTAGACATTTGTAAACAACCAGAAATTTACATAAATTGACAGATTTCTTACAAGGCATTAAGTACTATAGAGTTAAAAATTATTCTTAAAAAAAATGTTCAATAGTATCCCATGACGATAAATGACTTTCTCACAAACATAAACTTGACAATTTTCATCAAACATCAGAGTGAGATACGGGGATTTAATTAATAACACATTTATGTAAACAGATAATAATTCCTTTTAAAATTAACATAATCTATTGAAATATTATTTTTAACACTTCAAATATTCAAATCAATATAAAATAAATATGTAAT
Source organism: Nasonovia ribisnigri (assembly GCA_027563435.1). Classification (NCBI taxonomy): domain Eukaryota; kingdom Metazoa; phylum Arthropoda; class Insecta; order Hemiptera; family Aphididae; genus Nasonovia; species Nasonovia ribisnigri. The sequence goes on along the minus strand of JANEHU010000364.1, from coordinate 61,647 downwards.
GCAAAAAAATACTATGAAACAGATATTTATGGTTTAAGTTTTGAGTTAATATTTTGGAATGACAACATTTTATTTTCTACAAACTTTGAGACCACCATTTTAATTACTTTTGAAAGAAAAAGTTCTAAAACATAATGTATTTGAATAATTAAATCTAATATGTAGATACTACAAATTACCTACTTTATATTATTATATGTAAACTGTAATTGGTAAGAACTGCTTCCCCAGCACAAACTTTGTTTTTAGGGGGAGGGGAGTTCTGCCATTTAATTTATTTTAATTGTATACACTATGATGTATCTCACTATCACCTATATTTTTGCAAAATATATTATTAATATTAAAAATTAAATTTTTCAAAAAATTTACCATGAAATTGCCTACATAAAACCCCTTTAAAATCTTACTACAATGTTGTAATATTAATAATAAAATTATGATACAGATTACAGATCATCATACTAACTAACCTAACTAGCGCTCTGGGGAGACAGCTCTCATACTATTTATTTGTGACGAATTTAATAATTTAATATAATCATAATAAGTAAGCAGTATTGGAATCATCCACATGTTAGTTCTTATTAACTTCTTATTTCAAGACTAAATACACTAAATAAAGAGAGGTCATTTTATATAATATGATATAGGTACTATAATAACTAAAGAAAAATTATTAAACATAATACTAGAAAGGTACCTACTATGTTTCAAACCAAGTACCAACCTACATATTATATTATTTTAACTAAACAATATTTGTCTTTGATGTTCATTATATAAATGGCTATGAAAACTAAATTATATTCTATACAAATGTTTAAAAGATTAAAACATACACCAAATAGGTACCTTTATTTATAACGACTGGTTGTCTGTAGACTGTATTATCAAGAATGTCCCTAGTCAAGTTTGATAATTATCTTTACATTCAACCAATCATACGTCATAGTACCTAGTTCGCAAATAACTTTTAATAAACTTTAGTATATCAATTGAATAGTGAGGTACTCTTTCATTAGAATCTGTAGAAACAGACAGACGGTTGAAATTTGAAGTAAATAATTGAAATCGTCAAATTTGGCATTCACTTCACTACCTCAGAGCGTGAATTTTATATTAGATGGTTGTTTTCAAAATAGCCAAGAGCTTTACATTATTATGTAATTATTTGTTTAATTTCTATTTCAAGTTAAAAGCAATTTGGAGTTCATACAAAAATGTAATTACCTACTTTTGTCAAGAAATGACCGGCTGAGATTGCTAGTTATACGATAAAAGGGTCTCCTGGATCTCCATTTACCCCTGAAAGTCTGACCATTGGTTTGCCTCACTGAGAATGTATGGTAAGGTCAACCGTTGGCGGATAAATTTACCTACTATATATTACAATGTATAAGTAATATTAATGAGTGAACAAATCGTAAAAACCAAACGACCACGTTATCGCATCATTTTGAAACAATAACAAATCATAATTAAATGCGTATTATTATAAAATCATTAAGCTGTTGTAGTAGTCGGTGGTCGTCAGAGATTTTCGAAATATTCATGTTTGTCGTCGGCAGGTACCAATTCGAAAACGTTGTCGTCGTAGCCCCTTATCCCGTGATGTCGGAGGGTTCTTTTGAAATGTTTACACAGCTCGTTGTATTTCTCTGTTATAGCCGTCAGGTCGTTCCATATCCGATCGATCAGTCGGTTTTTCTTATCCAGCAAAGCCTGGAAAGCGATAACGAGTTATTTAATAGCTATAAATTCTAACAAATCGACTCACATACATTTTTATGATATAGGACATAGGTGAATTAAAAACATGGGTATACCGACGTTTTTTTAAATGTGAGCGATTTAGAAGAGATAGATTAACAATAAAATAGTTTGTAAATTAAAATTGACAAAATACAAAGTAAAATGTTTTAATACGTCATATGGTTATCGTGCGTAAATCAGGCGCAAGGGACTTTATAGATAGAATTATTTTCAAAATACAGAAAATATAGATTTTATATTATATAGGTAATATAGCCGGGAACTATAGAGTGCTTAAAGTTAAGTTTCTACTATTTGAAGTGTGTAAAAATATCTGCATCACTATTCACTAGTAAGAGAGCTGGAGACACATAAAATAAAAATTAGTTCACTAATTTCATATTATGTCCATATTAAAACGAAGATACAATGCAAGTATTAGGTTTATTGAACGATAAATGGCAAAATTGAATCATCTGCACTTATCTCTTGAATCTGTTTTAAAGTATAGGGTAGATGATAGATACCTCAGTGTTCAACCCGAACTACTGCTACTTCTTACGCCCCACATGCCACCACTATTATCAAGCAGATAAGCCTCTTCTATAAGACGATTAAGGTTAAACGCCAATGTGGACCAAAATTTAAAATTTAAATATTTAAACTTAAAATTGTTTTGGTTATGGGAATGGTTATGGTTATTTAAATACTGTTAATTTAACTATACATTATAATATGTTAAGCTTGCTGTTTTTAATTAAATTAATTGTACATTTTACATATAATATATAATATCCATACAAAACAGGCCCATCCGTTAAAATAATAATAAATAGATATTACATAATTTAATTTATTCAACCTTTTTTATATTTCGTTAAAGTTGCCTTAACATATTAGTCGCATATTGTCATATTAATTATTTTTAATTAAAAATGTACATTTAACATTTTAAATATCACAATTCACACTCATCAAATTTTAGCAATAAATTATGCAAGATTTTCAATTGCAACAGTTGAACTTGTTTTTTTTTAAATAAACATTATTTTCAAAATGCACCTAATTAAACCAATTTGCACTGGATGTTTTTAAAATGTTTAATTATTCATGTTTGTGTTTTTCTTGTTGTTAAAATAAAATCTACCTGCTATAATGTATTGTTATAATTATCTGACATGAAATTTTGTGCTTCTTCCACACACTTCGACATTTTGTCCCGTGAGTGTGGAATACTTATAGGTAGTTAGGTCGATCTCTTACCACCCTCGCCCTGCGCACAGGGTTACTTTATATAATGTTCAGATGGGTTTACCTCTGTCTTTGCATTCATCGCCATCGCGATCGAAGTGTCCGCGGACGTGGCTCCGGTCAGACGGGCTATCTGCGCCTCTTTTTCCTCGATAGTTTCTCCCGATCGCTTCAGCCGACGTTCGACCGCTAACAACTTTTTCCCATGCTCCATCTGCAGATGCATTAATTTTTCCGAATACTCGTCCTTCGCATTATCTAAATCGGTTTGCATCTAAACGTTGATTCATAATAATACGTTTAAGTCATAAATAGTCGATTATTGGTATCTCAAAACCGAAAACATTTTTACTTTCTCTGAAATCATTTTCAACTCGTCGTAATCCACCTGGAGGTCCTTGTACTTATCGATCGAATGTTTCAATCGTTTAGTAAGAACCTGCAGAAATAATACTATACAAATAATATGCATTACATATATTTTACATATTACTATATGGGTAATAAGTAATAATTAATAACGATACAATAAAGATAACGTAAAAATTATTATACTAGAGCACTATTGTAAGATTAAATTTTAAATCGATCGATTTAATTCGAAAAAAAAACGTTTAGTAAGTTATAAATTTAATATCTATGATAGTATTTATTATACGTTTTTACATTTTAAAAGTACAATTATTATTAATGATTACAAATATTTAGTTTTATCAATAATTGAATTAAAATCAGGTTTTTTTTAAATACACTGTACCTATATGTATTAATCGTGGTTAAAACTAAACACTTAAATTATAATATCAATATGAGTGTTTTAGTAAAATCAAAGGTTCGACATATACCTACTTATCAAATATACATAAAAAATAGTTAATTTATTTGATATTTTTAAACTGTAGAACAATTATTAGTATCGACTTGAACTCTAGACAATTAGATGAAATAATAAATTGTTAAACCTAATTTTACATTCAAATAACCAATATAATATATTGTTATCTCGTCAGTTTAATAACATAAAGTAATACATTTTTCGTTAATTAAAAAAAAAGTTTATTAATATAGGGCTTTTGGAATTTATTAAAAATATATAGGTATATTATATTTAATTTAGTAATAACTATTATACAATAACGAAAAATAATAATGTGACTTCCTATTTGTACTTAAAATATGTTTTGTATTCACCTTTCTATGTTTAATATTATTTATTTATTTTTTAATTTTGAACATTCTACAGCTGCAGGACTCGTTACATTAAGATAACCTGTCTGATTTTTTGACGTTTTTACTTGACAAGTACTAGTATAAATGTATAATAGTCGTTAATGGTAAAACTGCAGACGAGAGGTTTTATAAAACTATAATAATGGTTCTCATATTACATTTTCTTCATAACTTATTTAATAGAAAAATCGAAGATCCAACTATTGTATAATATCTCACAACTACTGCGGATATGCTCAATGAAATTAAAAAGGTAATATATGATATATTTATATCTAATATTTGGAAAATGTGTACCTATTATTGTACCTATATTTTGATAATATCAAGCCATTCTAAAAAGTATAAGCTTACCATTAATCGTTGTTTGTCCTTTAAGTAATTACACATTTTTTGTGTCAATTCTTCAACGGTAATTTGTGCTTCTTTCAACGGTCCTCTTAACGATTCGTTTTCTTTCGTCACTTCTTTCAGGTCCATTTCCGCCCTCTGCTGGTCTTCTTTTAATTCTAATAACTTTTCCTACAAGTCCCAGAGTCATTAATGTTTGTCGTCTATTTAATAGAATATTACTCATAATAATAAGATATGTTTTATAAGTGCACGATTCTATCGAACCTTCAGACTGCCGATTAACGTCAAATTGTTGACAGTTATGTCATTGTAATGTTCTTTCAAATTGTTGAACGCGTTGTTGTGGTCTTCTATGATTTCCGCTATGCGCTTGTTCTTCCTCGCCTCAGTCTCAGCCACTTCCACTTTGTTCTTCAAGTCCATACGATTCCTCAGGCCTTCCATACGTTTCTGATACTTGCCTTCGATCACTTGACAGTCAGAAATGAATCTGTCTTTCAGTTCTCGCATAACTTTGGCATGATCCTATATACATATATAATGCAACGGAAACGAAACTCAATTATTTTCTATGCCAATAGACATAATTTAAATAGAATGATGGTTAACGTATTATTATTATAGGTACCAATCGAATATTGTTGATTTCCTCTATATGTCGTAAATTTATCTCGACGATTTCTTGTTTGAGCGCGTCGTTCTCTTTAACTAATTCTTCTTCTTCGTTTATATGTTCGTCGTTAGCAATTTTCAACGAAACCATATTTTCAGCCTATTTATCTATAATCTTAGTACCTATATAAACGCGAAATAACATAAAATAAAAACAACTCACTTGCACTTCTGACAGGTGCACATGCTGTTCGTACATCAACAGTTTCAACTTTTGTTTGTAAACTTTAATTTCTTCCTGGTGTTTTTCTTCTATATCTTCGATTTCTCTGTCTTTGTTCCTGTTATAAGCAAAATATAATTAATGATTTATGTTTAATTATTATTTTTATCATTATGGGTATAACTGGGTTTTTATAACTTATGAATTTTTGACTTGCCTCAATGATGCTCTGTTTTCTTCCAACTCATGTCTCGTGATTTCCCAAAACGTTAATACTTTATCTCTTTCAAGTTGAAAAAAGTTCCTTTCTTCTCTCTCGCGTTCCAACTCTTTTTTCATTCTAGCTGCGAATCCTTCAAGCTGTTCTCTGGACATCTCAGCCATGGAAACACCATCCACAATCCCGGCACTCGTACGGCCGCCTTTGCTTCCTTTCGATTTCTTTTTTGGTGCCTTAAAATTAATAAATTTAAAAAAAACTTGGTTAAATAAAAATAAAAATGTATTTAAAAATAAGTTATGCAGGTACTTACCATTTTTAATTAAAAATTAATTTATTAATTTGTAATTTAAATAACACGTATTAGTTTATACCAAATGAACTAGTATCTATCCATGAACGGGATCCGTATACGAATCCTGTATATGTTTAAATATTGTTCATACATGGATCCCGTTCAAGAATATAGGCCCCTTGGCCACTATAAGAGTATATTGTGTTTTATCGTTAGATCTCCGTACTACGTTACTACGACAACATAACAGTAAATACGTTATGAATTACTTCTAATGCTCACAATGTTATTTTTGTCACTGTAGTATAATATAATAAAGGTAAGCATATATAAATAAACTAGAGTTTCTAAAATAAAACAGTTTATTTATTTATTTATTAATTATTGTTACGATTAAATAAAGATAATAATTAAACTACTCATTGTAAAAAAAAAATATATTAAAAATCAACAAACATTTCAAAAAAACATAAAAAATAACATTAACTTAAGTTAAAACAATAATTAACACTAGGTAATAAGTTATAAGTCATAGTCATGCGCGTTTCATATATTTGTTGTGCAGTAATATTATAGTATTGACGTTGATTAAGTTTTATGAAGCTCATAAACAGATAGGTAACCGGATAGAAATTTTTCTATTCTCATCCTTTGTACAAAATCCAACAGTAACATCTGGAAATTAAAAAACACCAAATAAATTCATGTTCCACATTATTTTTAGTTTCAATTTCCAGATACGTTGATTATTAAATTAATTTACCTTTTTTTCTTCTGTGTTCACATTCAGACACTCAGCGAGTACAACGTATGTAAAAGAGTTCAAAGAACTAGGAGCCACTTTTTTTAAAAGCGAGATCCTCTGGAGGCCCAGGTCATACGGAATATGGAGATATATATGCCTAGCGCCTGTCCAATCCTTCCAGGATTCTATCATTACCTAAACATACAATACAATCATAATGAAGTAACTATAATTAATATAAAATTTGATTAATGAGAGATTTCTATAATTTATCTATGTATATGGTACTATTATATAATATTATAAAATAGAAATTGGTTAATTGTTTTACAAACTAGTAAAAATACCTTCACAATAAACCTAACCCAATGGCCAACAGTATAAGTATAACAAATTATAAAATTACCAATTGCCGAATGATCATTTATAGCACAAAATATTACAAGAACGTTTCCACTTTCAACCAATCAAATTTTTATATAATAGTAAAATTGGATGCCATTCCAATTGTTATTAAAACTGTGCTAAATATTAAGCAGGCCGATTTCTCTCTTTTGAGGGCCCCTTAAATAATCTTTCACATCGTTACACCTTATAAAGTCTTATAAATATTTCTTTGCATTGCACCGTGGATATAATGGTTAAACATTTTTTCTTACTTATGAATAATGATATAAAATGTTGTATACAAATGTATAATGCTATAATAATGATATGATTACGTATACAACAAAGAAGTGTATTGAAGAATTAAATTTTGTCTCGGGACCATTAAATAAGTGCAAAAAACCAGAGGTGTCCTGGTCCCCCCCCCTTCTCAAATTAGGACCCTGTCGTAAAATAAAAAATAATGAATTGAATTATTGTATCTATAACGAAACCGCATATACGGTATCACTATAATGTTATTGTAAAATGTCCATGATGTTTACGAACCGTGCGCCTATTTAAAAAAAAAAATAAATAATACTGTTTTAATGACTGCCGTAATGGATATCGGATGACTGAAATAATCCACACGTCTTTTGTACACAACTTGGCATTGATTTTCGAACAAATCATCCTAGTAATTTAAGCGCTAATGTATGTACGAGACATGATGGATGTACCTACGCAATAAAATAGTGTTCCGATAGTCATTGTCCAGTTTTTATACATATTTCATAACTAACTATCTACCTACAACCTACTATTAAATACAATATGTGCACTGCAATGTTTACCTCCACTAGACTGGTGTCGAGAAGTTTGAATCCGGATACTATGTAAGAGATGCTAGTTGAAGTGGTTACAAACGGTCCGTTTCCATCCTCACACTCGATACTTTTGATTTCTCGATAAACGCCTGTAATATACATATTATTATAAATGTTATATTAATTAGTAATTTCTATCGAATGTAATAATTATTGTAATTCACCGAAACCCGCGTCCACCGAAAGAATGCCGCAATGAGGCTTAATATACTTTGTGTGAAAATCGACGATGTAAAAACAACTCTTCTAAGATAAGGTTATAGTGGAAGGTACCCACTTTGTGTAATAAAAATAAATATATGCAGCCTGTATAATTGACTTGCCTCGAGAGTTTATATTTACATTTTTTTTATCGTACAAACGGCACATGGAATAAAAATGACAAGACCGTGAGAATGCGTGAATACTGAATATACGTTCCTCTGAACCGGAGATTTAAAGATACATATTTGTTTGTTGAGATAAAATAAACTATACAACAATACATTCGACAAAATTGACAAACAAAAATATACAAACATTATATAACCATTAAATGTGACTGGCGATATAAAACCACTCAAAAGTTCAAAAAGTAATCTTCGTCTAAACGCGATAATACCTATATAATATAATATTAATATTACTATATTTATATATGAAGGCGGACGGCGCGCTTGTAAAAGCGAATAAAATATAAATATGGTTTTTTTTTTTTGATTACGTTTTTCGTAGAAAAAAATGTTTTTTGTAGTTATATTTACCAGAATATTTGATTTATTTTTTAAAAATATTACCTTAAAGCATCTATAAAAATAAGAAAACAATTCAGAAATGAGATGTTTTTTGTTTTCTGAAAACTAGTGATTTAGACTTATTCTCTTTTAATCACACATTACTTTACACACTATACACATTGATTACATAAAGATAAATATAATATGTAGGATTTAACTATCGATAATGTTTGAACTTAGATGTTAACTTTCATTAATTATTTTCCTAATTTATTAAAACTTTACGTGAATTATTATAATAATTTAGTTTAACTTTCTCAAAATTTGCTTATATTTAATGTTTAAATGGTAAACATGTTTAAAGTATCTATATATTTAGTACTTACTCCACTGTAGAATTATAACATAGTTTTATTGCCGTAAACAAAATATAATTATTTCATGCATTTACTTATAAATTATAGTGCACTAATAAACCAGTTTAATGAAATAGATTAAACTAATAGCAACTAATAAGTACTAACATTGTTTATGTTAATTTATTGGTGGACAGGTGGGTACCTACCTAAAAATTTATATTTTATTAATGAAAAATCACTTAAACCAATTTGATGAGGTTAATTTAGTTTACTATTATACATATATATATATATATATATAGAGTATAAAGTATAAACCTAATTCTGTTAATTATGTATATTATAATATATAGGTAACATCATTTATATATTTTTTTACCTTGATGTAATTTGAAATGTTCGTTTACTTCGTTCTGATCTTGTAGCACCGACATCAACGAATTTCGATCCTCGGTAAAATGAATTATGGGATAGACAACTGAAAATTAAACAAAATTTTTATAGAACATGTAGGTCAAAATATTAAAAACATTAGTATAACATACATATTACATATTATTAATATATTATAATACTACAATAGTATTTATTATACTGACCATTTTTCTCCTTGCATTTCAACGCAGTCCCTTTTGTCAAATTGTCTTTTAATACTTCGGAAACGTCTTGAAGACGTTTTTCTGTAACTTGGGAACCATCTCTGGCCGTGGCCGTAATGAAGGAAAACAGAGTCAATGGTCTTCGGCAGTTTTGATTTGTTGATTCTATATTATATTATATTACTATATATAAGTGAATATTATATTACAATAGAGGAAAATTTGTTCATATTATATGAAAGCGATAATTGTAAACTATTAATGGATATATTTATTATTAAAATTAGATAGTACTCTATAGTTTAAAATAAAAGCCCTCGGTAATAATCATTCAAAGAAAATAATTTAAAACAATGCCGGATACCGAATAGAAACGAGCACATAGTATTTAAAATGTTGTTGCCTACTGTTTTATTTTAGCATTAACTGTGGTCCTAATAATAATTGTCCTCCATAACATAAACATAATAATTAGTAAGATTGATTAATTAGTAAGTTGTCTTAATCAAAAGTTTAGTTGATAAGTTGGAAGCTACAGCAATACATTACGTATACAGGACAAATAGTACGAATATATACTATATTATATTTATTAAAGATAAAGAATCGATTTTGTAACAACGAATCTTCTAACTTCGTTTTAATGCTCCTAGTAGTTTGGATTAGGTGAATCATCCCAGTTATTTTAAACCAAATTACTTCCAAGGCAGTTTTTATATCTAAAAGATCTTCCCTTCTTTATCACTAATTACCTAATTGAATAGTTCAAATTTAAAAATTTGGAATATATCTGCCAGTATAAAACTATATACTATAAAATATGTAGGTCGTGGATTGAATTTAGCACTTGGTATATTTTTTAATGTGGTTTAATCTACTTACTCTCTTAACTTTACTGACATCTTTAATACAAACTCTAAGATTTTCGTCAAATTCATGAACATAAAAAATAAAAATAATACTAATTTCTACAATTACTATCTACTGTTATAATCTGCAATCAACTGCAACCATTTATAAACAAAAAAAGTTTCAATACCGTGAATCTCAACATCCCTGTTTGATTAACTCTTTGAAATGAGAATATCGGAAAATCCTTTCTTGTTGCAAATCTAGATCATTAGAGGAATCACTGTTCCAAATTTTAAGTTCGTACGTATTGTAGTTTTTGAGATGTAGCCGTCAATGGGAGAGTGAGTGATTTAATGAGTCAGTGGTATTTGGCTGATAATAATATAGATTCCCGATTTTGATTTATAATTATATTATTATATAACTGTTATTTATTGAAAATATATCAATAGATAGCAGTATACTCATGTATAAAATATTAAAATATGCATAATTTATAATATAAATTTAATTTTGTATAAAACGTATAGTCTGTTATAATAGTTGTACAGTATATCTTTATACGAATTTACCCGTATTGGTAGCATCAAATTTTGAGTTACAAACAAAAAAAAATTGTTATTTATAAGTTTCACTTATATTTTTTTAACATGTACTCGTATAACTGCATAGGATAAACTAGTATTGAACTAATAAACAATAAACATTTATTGACTTTAAATCGGTCTTGTTTATTAGTAATATTGTGTTAATAGTGCGTGGTAACAAACAATCTATTGTACCAATAAAATTAATTAATTTTGTGAAACTCCTTTAAATTTTATTAATCCGATAAATTAATTTAGTGACCCAATTAGTATTTAGTATTAACTATATATTTATAAAATCAATAAATGTTGTGCAACGAATATTTGAAGGATATTGACGTATTTTTATTTAATTACCTACTTTATTGTTTTTAATTTTTCATTCCATTTAATTACCGACGTTCGATAACACTTTTAATAACTAAGAGGTAATATGTCACCATCTATATAATAAATGCTATTAGGATTATTTTTGAAATTTTAAGGATACAAAATCTGAGAATTAACACATAAATATATATAATTCCTTAAAATGTATTAAGGTCAATGATAAACACTTTAAAAAAATGTCCATACTCCTTTCATTATTTTTATACCCTGCACATATTATTTTTTTAATTTTTCTTGCAAATCAACATAAGTAATTATTTTATGCCGGATTATGTTGTCCAATTTCTCTTTGACCTAATTTGACTAATTAATGAAAACTAATAAACTACCTAATTTTCTCTTTTATTCCATTTCGATACTCTTATTATTTTGATTTTGTAAATTTTTGATATCGGGCAATTTTAGTATTTTACCAAAGACATTTTTAACTCTGAAAAATTTCACCTTAAACATTCTTGATTTTGGACATTATAACCGTGGACATTTTTGGAGACTTCCGTGCAACATGAAGTATATATTAAGACAATTGCTTACAAATTATGTTCATACCTTCTACTATACTAGCAGATATAACTTATAAGTTTATCCGTATCGATAATGACGCATTCATTTGTTCAAACTTACTGCTTATAAAATATTATGTAGGAACGCTAACAATTTTCATAAATATATTCAATTTCTTTCCTTACGCACCACGCTCGGTTTCTTCGTAGGTATAAGTACAAAATAGAATTATTGTACTATAATAAATATATAATGTATGGCTAAATTGGAACATATATGTATATATATATATACTATATTGGTACCTAGGTATTATTTATAATAGGAAACATCGCGCGCAAATAATAGAAAGTACGCCGTGTAATAAGCCGAAGCCGGATTATTTGAATTCCGACTGTATAAGTATACGCGCATTCTCCGGTAAAACAAATACCGCCGATTGTTTTCTACTTCGTTTCACTAAAAAATAAATAAATAAATAAATATAACACACTAATGATAATTAGGGTTGGTGTCCGCCCGGCCTTAGTAAGTTGCGTGTCGGCCGGCAGATCACGAACAGCACGTAAACACACGACCCGGCCCGATATCATAATAGTTAGGTACCTTCCCATATACCATATACGTGTCTATGATGGGGTCTTTATTACTAACGAAACTCCGCAGTGTCTATACAGTCGTATATTATTTATTATTATATATACACACAGCACATAATTGACTTGAAACTAAACGCGCATTGCCTCAAAACGCATGTCCTTCGACTTGACCTCAGATAGTCAGATGTGAATATTTAACACGTTTTATTGGTGTAAACGCACCTAAAAAATAATGGCTGTAATGTTTTCCCGCTGCCGCCGCCGTCATAATATACGTTGTCAGCTACCCCGTGTTTTTAATAATTACCTTCTGTACGACATAATATATTACATACCTACATGGTATATATAACATACGCGAATGCCGTGAAATTGCTATTCGAATTAACTCTTTACCGGTTATCAGTATATTGGATAAGACTATATACGCGACTGCTGCACGGCATAGATCATATGACGTGTATTATTATAACATGGTGTTGAAATTTGAAAATAATATAAGTAATGAAATATGAAATAATATAAATATTAAATATAATATATCATATTAAATTATTATCCGCGAGTTTATGTTAGTATAATAACATACATGTATAAATCAACGTGGTATAATAATTATACACCTACGACGCGGCTCTATAAATTAGATTACCTACGTATATTGTATGTATATAATATTATAAACTATATAGGTAGTTATTACATTAGTAAGGCATATAGACGTATAGTTATAGCCAGTTATAGGACATAGGTCATTATTGTACAACACCACAACGATTGTGGATAATAGCTATGAAGTCGTTATTAAGATATATCAAAGCACTAACATTTACGAGAGATGTATGATTTGAAGTTTGAACTTATAAAATTGAATAATTTAAAATGTGACATTTTATTATATGCACTGCTGTTAACGAACTACTGCAGCTATAAACATCATATATGCCATTGCAAACAGATATAAAAATAAAATAAATTAATGTTTGACTGCTTAGAATAATTGATGTAATAAGTTATAAGATACTATTTTGAAACGCTCATATTAATAAATAACAAATACAGTTGAAATCGCTATTACCTTGACTGTGGTTAAAATGAAATATCGGTTAATGATCTCAGAAAAACTCCCATGATTCACGTATACTTGTCTACTGTAAATATAGTTCTAATGAAAAATCGGATACATTTATAGATGAAGAATTTTTTAACACGCTTTATAATTTATATATTTAATATTAGTATACGAGGCATTGCGTTTTGCAAAATCAAATAAGAAATCTGATAATTAAAATAATAATGGTAATAATATTATGGAAGAATTAGAATAGTTATTGAGATACTTATATCGTTAAAATACATAGCATTTACAACTGTACTTAAATAGTACGTAAACCAAATTTTAATGTGTAATGTCAATGTGTACACCATAACACTATATAGTTTACTATACCTATAATAGTAAATAATAAGTACAGAAATATTAAATTATGGTTGTTTGAGATGCATATTTAAATTTCAGTTATAATAAAACAATAAAATATTGTGTTGTCTCTCAAATTTCAATTTAACCGATTTCTGTAGAAATCACAATATACAGTGTACTGTATAAAATTTAAAATATTATACTTGATAAATATTAATTGGATAAACTATGAAGCATGTTAAAATAGTATAATATAGGAATAATATAGAAATAATGGATTTATCCAGTCATTTACATACATGATATCTAATATAACATGTTAACATTTATTATAGTTTTTATATTGTTTAAGCATATAACTTAGTATTAAAGTATTTTTTTATTAATTAAGGCTTCAATTACAACGATTATTAGCCTTAAATATAAGTATTATCTATAATAAAAACCCGGTATCTCAGTAGGTATCTATATGTAATTAATTGTATGTATTATTTTAAACATTCATATTTTAGTTTTTGTATTTGATGAATGACGAGCATAATATGAACATATTATATTGTATATACATAAATATATATAGTATGTGTAATACTGTAGTACTGTAGTACACACTTGAAGTACAATATACAAAACTCTATAACACAACGATATGTTTTTAATAATATTGAGGACGATATTGTTTATTGTATTCGAGCAATCATGCGTGTTTCAATATAGAAAGACTTAAATTTAAATTAAATCGTTTGTTTTATGGAGGGTTTTAAGAAGATTGTTTTTATTTTCGAAGGCAAACACGTTATTTTTTAATTTAGTTTCCAAGTAATAAAAATAAGGTTCGGGTGTATTGTGAATTTGTCATAGTTAAATTATGTGTAGATAGGTAGGCATTATAAACTATATTACTATACTCACGGGAGATTATGTTTAGTTTGAAAGTAGAATGAGATCCGTTCTCCATTTATCATATTACATATCACACCACGCGTTTCTGCCGGTTGCACCGCAGTCTGAATATACTAGTGCCTATTCAATAGTATCGTATATGACGGGATTTTTTATAGGCACGACAAGCAATCATCAAACGCCGTTGAAAAACAAAAAAAAATTCTTCAAAATAAAAAAAAAAAAACGTTTTTTCATAGCACGGCGAGATATTATTATATAGTATTTATTATGAAAGCTCAAGCTGAGGTGTTAGACGGTGGTCGTCGGTTCCAACAGAAACATCCATGACGGGATAACAATATATTTTATTGGAACATAGCGATGTATGATTATAATATTATTATTATTATTATTATAACTGTTAGACAATATTTACACTGTGTCGCTCTTCGCCGGCGATCGAACGGCGAAGGAATGATTTTCGACGGATACGCGCGGGCCGAGAGCCGCCGCGTGGTACCCGCCCACATTTATCAGGTGCGCCGCTAAACGAAGCGACTGTTGTTGTTGTTATTATTATTATTATTACTGTGGTGGGAATCCGTTTGTGGTCGAAAATCCGCAGACCAAAATTATTATCGATAAGATTCGGCACGAACGACGAACCACCGTCGCACAATCTCTCCATCGATCGTTTATATTTATTATAAGCCATAAGCGTCGTATAGGAGGTACCTCCGCCCGACCGACAAATCTGACGATTATCTGCGGTATGCTATACACTACTACTATGATATTACTGTAGTATCTACTATGCGAGTAAAATGTATGTATAATAATATTACTATTGTTCTTACGGTTTTCCAAATTCGGACGAACCCTATATATCTGACTAGGTATTTAAAACGTATGATATAGATATTATTAGACATGTCATAGTTATTGTCACGGCTTCGCAACCCTTTACAATCGATTTTTATACAGGTTTAAACTCGATACATACCTTAATCAGTGGTGAATTTAGGGGAGGGGTGCGTGGGAGCTGTAGCACCCACCGTTCCGCATATTGAACTTTTTTTTTTTATCATAAATTATTTAAATATTAGGTATCTCACGTAGAACTAAACGTATTTATTATAGATTATTATACCAACAAATAGTTTAAATTTGTTTTTACCTCGAAGTTGTTCATGATACTTAAGGAACTTTATTATCAACATAGAGCCTACCATAAAAACAGCCTAGATCCACCAGTGCCCTTAATAATACAATAGAATATTATATGTATAGGTGCCTACAGCCTACTAAGCATAAAATGAAGCTATAAATCGGTTACTCTAAATAATTAATAGTTAAGTATTATAATTCATAATATTATGGTACGGTGGTACTTAATATGTGTTTATAATATATAACATACGTATAGCTACTTATTTAGAACGTAATACAATGTGAAAATAATATGTATACTTACGGTATACAAAAAAACGATTCTATTTTAATCTGCAATTTCAATCACAAATCAGCGATGTAGATGGGAACTTAAACGATATTCCAGCCACAAATCATGTAAGTTGCACTATTTGAGTATGTCGTATGTCGTATTTATTTAAATATAAATATTTTATCACATGTTTTTAAAATATTATTATTGTGACGAAAAACGTCCGCGTGGTATTATATACGATATACCTACATGAGTTGAAGAATTACATAATAAATCTCGCGTGAATGTATTATAATAATGAACTCGCCGGAATATAATATTTACGAATGTGTACGAATGATGAAGCACATTATATTATTATTGTATTCTTCAGAGTATACGTTTGAACGTTTTGTTGAACAAATTGTATCTAACTATATATTTTTACCTCTTCTTTTCGGCATACGCCTACGTCGACACGTGCGATAGTACATTTCCTCGCGGGTCCGTATTATTGTGCAGAGTTAACAAAGAGAGTGTCTACGCTTGTCGCTTCACTATGTATTAGTATTTACTATTTAATTTATATTTGTATATAGGACAACATATACATAGGTACCAACTATATACTACCTAAGGACTAAGGTACGTACAACACTATGACGTACGACAATGGGGAATTATTAAAACGAAACGCACTGACAGAACAAATAAACGCTAATGCTAACAATAATATAGTGTTTCGGATTTTTTGTTTATCTCCGTCGAATTATAATAAATGGATACCCACTACCCAGTTTGTGAAATACGCCATAATATTATTTTTTATTACATAATATGTATTTGTGGTGAATTCGATTTTAATCCTTGTCACTATAATAGGATCACTTATATAGATACCTATAAAATGTCATTATCATCTTTCGACGGTATGGGTCTAGCAGACTAAAAGGTCCAATAATAATACACGATGTACACATTAGTCATGACTTATTATAGTTATTGCAATAGGTAGTCGAATTTCAAAGGATTTCCTTAAATACATTATAACGCATTATCGAAATCTGTTAACGCTATAATACAGAGACAATAATATTACATTGACGTATTATAGCGACTGAATAGCGAACACTTTAAAATATATAGTAATATAGAACTATTAAAATAGGTATAGGTATATAGTATAATATGATATAATACATAGTTATTAGGTATATACCTACCCACTCGGGCAGTTGGTGTACGCTGTACGCGCCCAATAATCGTGATCCGATCCTATAATAGAAGTATATAATCCTTTGTAGATCCGTTCGCCGGCAGCGGATAACGAGTTTTGGTATTTTTTTTTTTCGTTTATGTTTAAAGCGGGCAAACAACTCAACTTTATTATATATAAGTGCAAGCGCACGCCCGCGACGACTGTATACCCACGTCGCAGAAGCTAGTCGCCACTGTGCAATTATACTATGTATATAATATTATAATTATTATTATAATGGTGTACGTATAATACAATTTCGCTACCCAGTGTTGTATTGGTGATCGTACAATCTACTGAATGGTGCCGGGGGTAATATATTCACGGTTTCAAAAACCTTACAGCGATTATTTTTTTGGATGGACTGAGCTGCACTCGCATATGTCTTATAAACGCTGTAAAATTCGCGTTTGAATTAAGAATAACCACTGTCATTAGTAGAAGTGAGTGTCTGATGCAGTTTACTACTAAAATATAACTTTTGTTTAGACTTTAGTTTATCAATAAGTGTACCTATTTAGAAACGTATAAGGTATAAGGCATAAGGTCCCTAACGCCGAATGCCTGAATTATTACACAAGTGCTATAATAATTGTTGTATTAGTTATATCGGGCAGGTACCAAGTAAACTTCGTATTAATATATTTTTTAACGGAATTACAGTAAGAGTATTTTAATAATTAATATAAATGGCTTAATTGATTTGTACTTCAACAACTATTTTATGTTTACTAAAACCTGATAGGTATAATATTATCATAAGACTACTGATCAAATTACAGACTACAACAGTGCAATATTTTGCAACTATAGAGATTCCAAATTAGTTCATTGAAAAATAATTAATCATTATTATGTATACGTTTATACAACCATACAGTATGTATAGATAGTTTGAAAACCATCAAATTTTTTTGGGGATTTTCATGACATTATGATAACATGCACGTCACGTAATAATTATATAGAATAGTAGAATACCCATGTAAAAATTCTAAGAATTAATATTACACTAGACCTTCAAAAGTATCATATTGTTATGGTATATGTGATCACCACTTTAAATTGGCTTTAGATTTTTTACTTTTTAGACATACTGTATAATGTAATATTATGGCATAAGTATATAATTATAAAAATATAATGTTATAATATAGTTGTAACATGTAGTACAGTATCGTGATTTTTTTAAATTATTCACAAATCAGACCTTGTTAAATTTTGCTCACAATATTATTATTATATTGATGATTGATACATGGCCAGAAGGAAAGTATGAATCACTAATTTTATATTTTGATACCATTTTATTTTATTTTATTACAACAATAACCAAACATGTATTACTTAGAAACTACTTTAGTAGAATATTAAATAGTGTTGAAATAATTTTTAAAAAAATACAAGTATTGCAGGATATATGCTGGATACCTAGTGTTGGATCTGGTTACATAATATAATGGAAGAGATATTATACAAAAATGGATCCTCGACCTCCTCAAAATGTATCTAAACGCAAATAGAAGATGTCAGCATTATATTAATTGACAACTGTATACAACTAATAGTTTAGCAAAAAAATTAGATATTTTATTAAAGCCGAGTGAGTACTTGCTTACATTTTTCATTTTACAAAAATTACACGGGAATTAAAAAATGTAAAGTATTAATTTCAATCTTTGAAGTCTTTAAAACCTTTAATTTACCATATTTTTTTCAATCACTCTTTTTAGTAAAAAAAATACGTTTATGATAGACATACCTAGCCTATACTATCTAAATACCAAAACAAGATGACTATAAAAATATAATTAAAATAATTTAATATCGATAGTATACACACATAAAGGATTTCCGTTTTATTTTTAATATTTTAATTTTATTGAAAACATCATAAATTCATAAACAATAAGCGTTGAATAAATACTAATATTAATTTGAAAAACTAAATGTACGACTTACACTCATTGAGTAAGTCACGTTACGACATAGAATAGCTGTCTGTTCAAATCCCGTTTATGATAACTTACTTTTAGAAACGTTTTTTTTTCCTCGCGAATGAGGGGGGAACTGCGTTTGTGTTAACATTACTTCCCCCGCTGAATCATTTGTTGAAAATTAAAACAATAATAAGAGAGAAAACAACCTCAAATGGATGGTAACTGATAGATGGAACATGCTCCGCTTTATTAACCCTTACAATAATTTTTATGAACCTAAACATGCAGATATTACTTCATCCAAATACGATCCTCACAAGAAACCTATCTTATGGTAGTAAATAGATGTGGTTGGAGGTATCCTTATGCAGAATGCAGATGCAGTGTTACACATACATATATTTATCTATATCATATATATACTTGAGTGAAATTAATCTCGAGAAGATGACTGATTATATTATTTATCTCAATTTCAAAATTAAAAATAAAATGTACCACGTGTGATCGATTGTAGTTGCGATACTAAAATATATTATATAGTCTAAACAGAGTGTATACTTATAATATATAATTATTATAATTATTGTTAACATCGTAGGATCTTGCAACAATATATTTTTTTAACATACGATGCCATAGCGATAGCAATGTATCTGCTATAGTAGTGCGTGTATATATTATTATTGCGATCTAAGTTTATATAGAGATGACAATAATATTTTGCATATGTATATATAATGCGTGAGCGTGAATATTAAAAACTTGTAATCTCGGCCGCCCAACAGGGCGAGTCGCGATGTGTGCACATTATAATTGATAATGATTTCCGATTAGATTCGCATTGAAATACGTTTCAGGGATTTAGAAAAAATATACTATTTAACACGTAGGCACTGAATTTTTTTTTTACAACGATAATAATTATAATACAAGGCGTAATATAAAATGTACGTAATAATACTAGAGTGCTATTGTTTCTCGACGTGTATACGAGAGCGCACACGAACGTTTAAAAAACACGATTCTGTGTTCACACTATGCAAACAGACACGCTGACACATACGTTAAGTAAATTCCATATAGGTGGGCACAGCCACTTGTAAAATATATCGACCGACTCGTAAAGTCGCAACACATATTATTATAATATGCTGTTCGACTCGGCGTATTGAAATCCTATAATATAACATACATTTAACGGTTACTGCGGTATATAGGTACGTAACGTTGTGAAACCGCAACGTATCCCCTTGTTGTGCAGTGAAATATATTATTATATTATGAAGTCTCCATGCCGATATCTTACGATAACGATCATTCAAATATTGTGATAGACGAGTGCACCCCGATTTATATCGATCGCCGCCATGAGTTATATATATATATATATATATATATATATATATATAATGCGTTCAAGGTGACTAAGGACACGAATTCGATTTAATGTTTAATTTATGAGTTCTCAATAATACGAGTAAATTATAATTAAACTAGTCGATATAATAGGTAGTTGTTTTTATTTTTATGCATACTTACTTGACATTTCTGTAAAGTATATTACAACAAAACTCTACTTTAAGACATTATTACAAAATAAATACCGATATAATGTAATTAATGTAGAAACCTGTAACGGTATAGGTACACGATTATTGTGTGGTGATTATGTGGATTCACGGATTACACTATCCGAGTCAGTGCGATTGCTCTAAGGGTATATGAAAATACACCGCACTTGTCTACATTGAAATCTGAACACGGAATCGTCCCGGGGGTTTAAAAAAAAACGGTTAAATTTACGGCACTATAAAAATACAAAAACGTTTATAGTTTCCGGCTGTATAGTATAAAACGAATCGCGTACGTGATTAAAAAAAATACCGATCTCATAAGACTGCGTGGTCAATAGTTAGGTTACCCATATAAATGCGGTTCGTATACCAAATACCTTTTCGGTATATAATAGTTGTATACACTTATGTCTTAAAAAATATGTATAATAAATACATTATACTGCAGGTGACATATTGAATACAAATCTCCCGGCGGCCGGTTTTCGGTACAAATCCAATAGGGATGTGTGTCGGTGTCTGGATCTGAGTGTGTGTAATTTTTCACTTTACATACTTAAACGAAGGTACATCGTGTGCCTACCCACCGCAGTTATGTTTCCCGAACAAACGTTTTGTACTTAACGCGTCCAAAATTAAACGGACAAACCGCGGCGGCGCATACAGATGACAATAGGTGTACATCGGTCGGAATACCAAATTCAATAGAATACTGTGCACAGCTGTTTATATGTATATATTCCGATATTCGTATGTATATTATAGGTGTATACTCCATAAACGTTCAAATAATATTTTCGTCTTACCGCTGTTATTATTGTTAAAGCCCGAACACCGTAATAAAAACGTATTAATATGTGTGTATATAATACGATCATTCCGTCGTTTCCTTATAATATATTCTTCTTCTTTTTTTTTCGTCACACGTTCGTTATTTATCCTTTGTTCATTGTTTTATTTCGCTCGTCGTACATCATCACTTGTAATACTCACATGTATTATTACCTGTATCCCGGTTTACGGTCGATCGAAAACACAATATTATTATTTATTACATATTATTTGAGGTACAATAACTTACTGACAGCGCGCACCGATAGGCGATAACCTTCTCGATAATACATCAATACGTATGTAAATATGTGATATTATGTCGTCAATGCGATAACGCACACGGTTATATTTTACTACTATATGCTCATGTTTTACAATATGGAACGAGTACCTATTGTGTATGCGATCAATATCGCAAAGTACGCTTTTCAGACAAACTCGTGCGCACAGAGTATGCAGTAGGTAGTCTTAATTTTTGTTTTTAAAAACAATATTACGAACTGCGTTAAAATAAAACGTGGCGTTGTTTATCATAAATTGGAAAAATCATTTATGTGAGTGCTTTATATGTAAAGTAAATTGACGACGGAGTGATTGTTTTGAATAGGGTAAAAGTTCACCATATTATCTGAGAAAATAAAAATGTAATTTTTCGTGTTGATTATGAGTTATAACATTTGAATTTAGAATCTGAAACCTACCTTTATGTATTTTTTCAAACGTGGAAATATGTATTGACCTGTGAATTTGAATTGTATAAGGTGGCGTGGGATCACACTTTCGCAATGCATATAAGTAAGGTTTGAAGTATGAAATATTTCATAAAAACGGGAAACATTGTGATGATTATTATTAATGATGGTTATTTTATTATTTATCAATTATTAACTATATAGTCCAAGATTACTATTTGTAATCATTGATATTAATGGAATATGAATGCTGTGGTGGACATAATATATATTACTATACTTGGTATATATTATGTAAAATATTGTATATTTGTATCATTCAAATTGTGTTTGTATATTTTTTAATTTTTTCCAATATAAAGATTTTGAATACCACTTTAAATGTATAATACCAAAGGTTAGGCATATTTTAATTCATTTTATTTTTATTTAGCCTCCAATACTTAAATAAATTATTATAACTTAATAATTAGGTATTAGAGAGAAAAACATAACTCATAAGTGAACAAAAGGTCAGGTATAAATATAGCATACAATTTTGAAGATAATTCATGACAATTATAATATGTTAATAAAAAAATTGTTTAAAAAAAAAACAAAATTTATTAAAATACTGAAATATTTCACAATTTAAAATTTCATGATATTTTCAAATACTACATAATAAGTACACCTACATTGAAAATATTAAATTCATCTCGTGAAACTTCACACATATTATATATCTATATGACTATATGCCTTTGACAATAGATAAGTACATATATTATTATGCAGGTCCAGTATAATATATAGTGCATCAGACTTTTTTAGATGTTTTGTTAGTGTGGATAAATATAGTATCTAGTACAGTCGTCATCATCGTCGTTATTATATAAGAGCTACCAAACTGCATATATTATATAAACATTTTGTGTAAATATTACAATATAGGTAATACATAGGTAACCTCGGTACCTATATTCATGCGATTGAAGAGCCGACGTTACTTTGAATGTAATTTATTTTAATTCATTCGGTGTCGTTTGTTGAATCACGTCGTGTCCAATGTCGTACTTCTAATACATAATGTTATTTTACACAATAACAAATAGACCGACTTACAGTGGCATTTCAGTGTGGCGTGCGTGCTTTGGTACAATAAATATATTTTTATATTTTGTAATATATTATACTTCAATACCTGTACTTATTAGTTATTACTTAATAGTAATATTTATTACAGTAAATGAAGGTCTGATTTTCTCGTGTTGTTAGTTGTTACTTGTTACAGACTATAAACAGGAGAACCTTCCGTATCAAGCACTTCAATTTTTAGACAATATATGGAGCAGAAAAAGAGATATCATACCACAATTGTTATAAGAATATAGCTTATTATACCTATACCTTAATTTTTTATAAACATATAATTTTTATTACTTGTCCTTTCATTCGGAATTTTATCCTCGGACCTTGGACTACAAAGGCCGGTTTTGGAAAATGCGTGGAGGAGTATACAGCTTATAGCCTATAGGTATCGTTTGAAATCTGTATCCGGCATCACGTTATTGGATTTACTATTTAGCTACTCGAAGTTTTATTATAATAACGGTCGCTCGCGCCAACATACTATGGACGATGTATCGTTTTCAATCGTTTGAAAAGTTCAGTACTATGTACAGAAACTCAGTGAACCACACCCCGCTGTTGGTGGTAGACAGCATCTCGATCGTACTTCATTGATATCTGCACATCGCTATACGCTCTTTCAGTTGGTACACTAAGGCATAAAGTTTATGCTGTACCTTATACCTACATGTTTGTGTAAAACTAACGTTTTAAATTATAAGGAGAGGGCACCGGCGAGTGAATATTTCAGAATAAACTTATATTATAATTTAAAATATTACTGGCTTCTAGAGTCTGAGTAGATTGCAGGTACGCTAGCTGCTGGGCCGAAAATCTTATATATTTGGTGTAAGTTTGGTGTAGTGCACACTCGAGTAATTTAATGCAAACGTGAGTAGAAAATTAATGCAGCGACAACCGCGTTTTACTTGAACTGACTGACTATATAATATAAGTAATTATACGTTTATATTATATGATCATATTGTGTTTGATACGCGTACGATGCCCAATTAAAAAATAAAAGATGGCATTTCAAAATCTTTTAATATGCAAAATTCCGGACCGCTGTAGTGACGACGAGTACCTATCTGTCATAATAATACGTGGTTGCTCGTGATTTATGTGGTTTTTCGTCAATGATTTTTGGTTTTCGATGTCTGTAAATTATATCGGTTATAGTGATTACGCAAATATAATTAATTATAATATATTAGTTTGTACCCACAGGGCTATCCCAGGCGCCCCAGGGTTCGTTTGTGATTTATTGTTTTTAATTAAACGTAAATCAAACACATAAGATCTCTATTCTCTAAACAGAATATACGCATTAATTATACTGTGTGAATACCTACTTTGTAATTATAAAAGTCGACTGTATGCACGCATACGAGTGCCAGATGAAATATTCTAAATGACCATATCAATGAAATAATCATGTATAACCAGAGAGAAAGAGGAGCGAAATAGTTGAATTTATTGAGAAAAAAAAATACGAACAATAAAATTACCATCGAGTCGTGGATGTGCCCGTAGAGGTATGTTAGTGCGAGACAAACCATACAAATATACAATTTGTTTATAATATATAGGTTCTGTCTGCTAGTAAATTCTAGCATACACGTTGCGAGAATATAATATATTATTATTTATTATATATACCTATCTACGGGACGATTAATTTCGATCAATACCAAATCGGATTTTGTAATCAATTCGCGACCACAGTTTTTTCTTGCAGGACGTCACTTTCTTTTCGTAGGTACCTACCGTTTGTGACAATGACTTTAATTCCGTTGAATTCTGATTAAAAAAATTTAGTATAGATAGGTAAGTATAATATTGTATTAATGTCCATTGTCCATGAAGAAAATATAAGTAGTTTACAGCCGTTAACCACAATTTAATATTTATCTTGCAGGAGCAGCTGTGATTGTAATTGGTTAGGTTTTAATGACATCTTGACAAAATAGAATTCTTATATATTATACTAAAAATGTCATAAATTATATTTCAAAGTTTAGTATTGCACTATTTGCACATCATTAGACACGAACTGTAATAAACAATTTTTATTATATTTATACTCACAAGTTTTTTAGGTACGTATAAGTCTACACAAGTGCTGAAGTACATATTTATATTTTATTTTTTTTTGTGTCTGTGTTTTTTTCAGAATTCATTCAGATTTTAGGCAATTATGATTTTGTTAGATACCTTTCTGGCGCTTTCTGGCCAGAATACAGCAGAGGACCAGGTACATCACTTACTGCGTGATGCAAGATATGTGCGAATTCGCACCTATTTGTATGTAAAACTTATTCGACCTGTCAAATAAAAAGTAAAAAATTCCTAAAAGTTTGCAAAAGCGTTGGGATAAACAAAAAATAAATTAAGCAAAATGCCAAACGGAGATTTTTACACAAAACCCACAGTTTAGGAATTTTAAATTTTATTTAGTTTTTTTTCTATACATTTTTTTTCAGTATAACGGTCAAAACGTTAGACAATTTAATACAAGATTCCTCATAAGTTTTTGTAGTAGCAGATCCAAAATATTCAAGGTAGGTACATAGGCACGATTGACATTTTTTATAAGCATTTAAAATTCAAATTTGCGAAATGTATGCAAATAATTGTTTAGTTAAATTGTATAAAATATTCAATTTTTATAGTTTAGGCATCTGGTAATTCCCATAATACGAATAATAAGTTTTTTAAGAACAATATAATATGGCTAACCACTAGGTTACTCATATATGATTATATTTTACAGGCCACATCGAACGTTGTTTTTCAATATTATAATCTCAAACTTTATGATATGTTTTCAAAAATAAAAAAATTTTAAATTGTTTTCGCTCATAATCGTTTTCCCTATGGTCTATATACAATAGTTTAATTATACAGTGTTGGCTGGTAGGTACATAATTATGTGTAATATATTAATACCACCAATTCTGTGCTGGCTGCAAATATTATTATTAGTATAGGAAGCTGGTGAATATATTGTTTATTGTTGACGACAATTGTAACGATACACTGTGTCAATGTTTAATCGAATAAAATTATTTTATTTATATTTTGACAGTCAATTAGTTTAATAATTGTATCCAATAAGTCTTTAACTTTTTTGAAGTTTTGTTTTTTGATACCTAGTGTTTAAGTAAAGTAAAGTAAAGTAAAGTAAAGTAATGTTTTCGATTAATTTTATTATTTTTTCTCTAAAATAGCTACCAGCACAGTACTTAGCGCGCTAAGTTTTAAAGCGAGAAGTAATATCCCGTCAACCAACTAAGATGGTAGGTGCAGGTGGTAGTTGTAGTTATGCTAAAGTTGTAGTTGTAGTTAGATTCTTTTTTACTATTTATACGAGACTTAATTCCTTTCAAAATCCAAATCCTAAGACAATGTATAGTAAGTTATCGTAGTCAATATTATAACTCATATTCTTCTTCTTGTCGAACCCGGTTTTAAAATGTTTTAAAATAATAATACCTAGTGCTAATATATTTTTTATAAGCATTTCAAATTCAAATTTTGCAAAATGTATGCAAATTATTTTTTTGTTAAAAATGTATAAAATGTTCAATTTATATAGTTAAGGCACCGGTAATTCCCATAATTCGAATAGTAAGGTTTTGTAATAACAGTATAATGTGGACAACCACTAGATTTATTTTTCCGTTTCTCTCTGTATCAGAAGGATATCCCGCACAGGAATTATAGGTATCATTAAATATCGTATATACGATACGTGACAGTTTATGGGTAATGGCGTCTGCTTTTCGAAGTAAAATTCTGGCCGTCTACGTGTCCAGACCAGGCTTTTCTTGGTCGATTGTAGGATATACTGTTGGCTCGAGCAAGGTCCCGCCGATTCATTTTCACATATTTGTGAGCCAGCAGTTTCCTTGAAAAATATATGTGTTTATTAGTGATTTTGTCTCCCAATACCGGGTGATAGAGATATACAATTTATATGGGACATAACTGACGAATAAATAATTAAAAACATTTATATTTACGATTTTGTCTACGACATCGTCACAAGGCTGAAATCATGTTTTTCTTATCCTTCTTCTATAATTGAAAATCGTCTATTGGTGCTCGTTTTTGTTGAATCGAGACTACATTCGTTAAAGACGTGTGTGGATAGTTATATCTATGTAAGGCATCGTCAATTTATTTTAACTATTGTTGTGGGTCAAAAGCAGGACTATGAGACCTGGATTTCCATTGAGTAGGTACCTACGTTGTATATCGTACGGGTAAGTATGCATTGGTTGCAATGTTATAAAGGGTTTATCGATAACCCTGCCTTCAAAAATCATCTAAATAATAATTGTACAGTTTAATGAGAACTTTTATATACGAATAAGTATGGTTCGTTATTGGTACTTAAACTTGTTAAAAGCGTAACTCTATGAAGCCTTTTGCACAACATATCTGCAAAATCTTGAGTTCTTCGTGGACGACCAGTCAAAATCAATATTATATTTCTTACAGTGTCTCTGAGTCCTTGATAAGTGTGAGCCCCTCGTAAATTATGTGAGTACCTACCAGCTCATATCATTTTCACTTACTTCAGTCACCAATTTTCCCAGAGTTTCGGCGACGAATTCGCGAAAAACTAATGCTACTATATGTCTTAAATGTGTCATAAAAAATATGTGCAATGTGTCTTATATGTGTGAATTTGTTTTAAAACGTTATTGAAATTCAAAAATAAAGATTACCCAACCTAACAGAATATTATTTATTTATTTATACGTGTTGATATTTCTAGCAACAATATACTGACGAATTCACGAAAAACTGGTTGGCTGTGTTTTCTACAAATATATAGGTACTGTACCTATTACTGTTCTGACTATCTTAGTGATGAGTGATGACTTATGTAACAAATTAGTTTTTAGATTCTGAACGTATTTAAAATATTGATGTGTGTTTAATATCCTTAACATTTTGAAATATGTTTTTAATAAAATAAATTATATTGGTATTAACAATAAGTCAATTAGTGAATGTTTCACACAGGCATACCACAGACTATATGTCTGTGAGCATACTTCGATCTGTTAAGTTTTGATATTCTAATTTTCTTATTTTTTATTTTTGGCTTTCAGCAAAAAGTTAATACTTATAAAGTTATAACTATACTATATATACCTATTATTTTAAATATAGATTTATTAAGGTGTATATTTTAACCTAGATTCATAAAATATACTTATAAATAGGTGATAATATAGGCTAATAGATTTGTTTGCTCTGAATCGTTTTTTGTAAACGAAAAATTATCACATTCACTAGTGACCCACCTGCTTGTGACTTGTTCATTTTTTTTATAACAAAAATATAATTTTATTGTATGAACTGAACAATAATAATAATTAAATCTTAAGCTAAATAATTTGTCTAATACTATAATACTAATTACCATCCTAATCTTGAATACATAGATACATAAATATTAATTATTAAATAATATTAATAAATCTAGCTTTTAAGTTATCAACATTATTAAATCATTTAATTAGGTATGATTAATACTTAATATAAATTATAAATGCAGTATATAATTTACATCACAACTTCATAAAATAATACTATATAATACGTAAAAAAATATAAATACATTTAATGGCAATAATAATTTAATGGAGTTTTATAATGATATTGGAATAGGTAAGTGGTGTTTTTATATTTTAATTTTTATCATATAACTTTATAGTCTTTCAATTTAACAATTTTTATAAAAAAGTTAAGATATTGGTATAATATTATTTAACTTCATTTAAATCAATACCCTCAATTAACAACAAAAATAATACTTATATTGTATTAAATGCTTAATAATACTAAACATTTTAATTTAGTTTAAAACTAATAATAATTAATTTAATCTGAACAAACAAATTGAAACAATTGTTTAGTAAACAATTTAAGCTTGATAGTTTCAAAACATATTAAAATAAAATAAGTAAACATTTTATAAATAAATTTTTTATAAAATCAATTAAGTACTATTTTTTCTAAAACCCCCAAAAAAACTATTTTTCAATTCTTCAATAATACATTTGGAATAATAAGATAATAAGATATTTTTTGACATGTTTGTATGAAATTAAAAATATAAAATTGTAGTATAATATTATAATGTTTACTTAGATTTTATCAAAAAATACTACTAAAAACTAAAAACCTAAATAATGGCTATTTTTTATTTAGGATAATGTACTTTTTGCTTGTCTTTTGGATAAAAAATCTTAGTTTTATTTTAGTCTTATTCGAAAATGCACTATTTTGTCGATGTAAATGACGTGTATTTACTTGAACAGTTATGGTTATGGGTTATGGGGGTTTATAATATATTCTCTTAGTTTTTATCTTTGCTTATTCTAACTTACTAACTTTTAAATGCGAGCAGCTATATGATGCTACTATAATATATTTATATGGGTTTCTCTTTAAGATTTGTCTGTGATTATTTATTTTGTTTCCAATAATATAATTTTATACTCTTTTAATCATTAATAGAATATTCCATATAGGATACATAAATATAAAATAAAATTGAATTATAAACAGTTAAAGTAATATGGTAAAAATTTAATAGTAATCCAAACTTAATAAAATTTAAGTTATTTCTTTTGTTACATAGTTTGGTAGGGAAGGGATTAGCTGTCACAATTTTATAAACATAGATGACACTGCCTTATGTATAAATAATATATTATAGACTAATGAATATCAAAAAGTAAGCATTTTTTTTTTTTTGACTATTTAGTATTCAGTTAAAATATTCCCTAAATATTTATAAGTAGTCATCATTTAATACTATTTTTATTCTAGAAGTTAATGGAAATACTGATGACGAACATAGACTCGAACCACTATAATCATCAGTATTTAAAGAAAATACCATGGCACCTCCTAAACCTAAAGATGCAGCAAATTCTGCTTTGTACGCTAAACTATTTTCATTATCAAAAGATATCCAGTCATTTTTATGATATGCATATGGAGTACGGGTGTCATGGTCAAAAACAGTGGAAGCATTTTGATGTGATTGAAACTCGCACGTTTCTGAAAAAGTTACAAAACCGTCCTTGCCGATACCAGGACCAGAAGTTGGTGATCCAAAACCGTTATTGCCTTCATTTATTAATCTAAAAGAGAAGAATTATATTTTAATAGTTACAATTATTATTAAAATTATGTAAACTTACGTAAAAGAATGTCCATATGTAGGCATGCCAAGCAAAATCTTTTCTTTGGGCATACCCTTTGAGATCCAATATTGTATAGAAGAATTAATATTTAAATATTGGAAGTATCCAGATTCGTTCCGTGAAGAAAACAAAGGTGAATTTGGCCCAGTTAATGGGAAATACCATTGGTATGAATGATAATCATATGTCATAACATTTATAAAGTCAACAAAGCTTATAAAAAAAATATATATTAATAGAAAAATGATTATGTATTTACTAAAATAGGCATTTTTTACCTTGCTAAAGAATAAATTTCATAAGAATTATCAATTATATTTAATGGAGCAGCAACAGCTGCAGTTAAAAGAGAGTCAGGTAGATGGTAACGCAAAGTTTCAA
Organism: Nasonovia ribisnigri; assembly: GCA_027563435.1. NCBI lineage: Eukaryota > Metazoa > Arthropoda > Insecta > Hemiptera > Aphididae > Nasonovia > Nasonovia ribisnigri. The sequence goes on along the minus strand of JANEHU010000364.1, from coordinate 30,336 downwards.
GTAACTTAGCAAATCCATATTTTTCTTCTAAATTTAATAAAGGCCATGATGGAAATTCCCAGTCTATATCAATACCATCCAAGTAAAATTCTCTGACAACTGATGCTACATTATTGACAAATCTAAAAAACAAATATTTAAATGTAATAATTAATAACTTACTAAAAATTAACAATACATTTTAAAACTTTTGTACTACTCTATTGAAATGTTGTAACTATTAGTATTAAATTATAATAATACAATTGAAATCAAAGGAGTTCATATGAGTTCTAATGATTCGTCATCAGACAAACTTTACTTTTAAATATAATTATTTATTTAATACATTATGCATGATTATTAATTTGTTCTACCATATAAGACTCAGTAAATAACTATTATATCAAATAATATCAATTATTGAATGAGTTGAATATTGGTCAACAAGTAAAGAAAATTAACTTATCAATACCTAAATAAAATAAAATATGTATAATATAATACATACTTGTCTAAGTTATCTTTATTTGCAACAACGCCAGGAAAACCTTCATTTGAATGTGAACCATTTGAGAAATGCATTATAGATAGTAATACTTTTAATTTTGGGTTTTTTTTACGTAACTTCACTACTTGTCTTAAAATCTGAAATTATAAAATTTTATTTTAACTTAATTGCTAGCAGACTTGTCTTATGTTTATAAATAACAATAAAAATATTAACTATTTAACCGTTTATTTTTTACCATATCCTAATAACAGTCAAAATAATAAGCTGATGTATTACAATTGATAATTTTAATCCCCATTCATTCAAAAATCATATCAACACAACTTATTATAGTTGCACATACCCATCAATCATTATAATATATTTATCTACAGTCACAAAAGTGATTTTTTTTTATATTGAACAAACCATACTGTTTAAGCTATAAAGAATGTCGTCACTGGTCAGTTATGTAGACAATATTATACTAAATTATTTAAATATAAATTTGTGCGAATTAGAAAAAGCATACATTTGACTGAATCAAACTAATCTATTGTGAGTTGTTAGTGTTATAATAATGATATAAAACATCTTGCCTGCATATCAAATGAGCTTTTGAAGTAAACACTGTTATTTTGAACTTGTGCAAACGCTACAATTAAATGAGTACATAAAGTAGCGTTAATTTGAGCAGGATGAAGAGTTTTATTTGTATTATCAGTTGGTATAGAATAATAACAGGCCAAATGATATGTTTTATCGATCCGTTTGTTGGGAATAATTTTCTCCTTAGCAGTCCAGTATGTTTTATAATTTGATTTTGCAGCAATAGCAAATGTATGAGCACGATAAACAGCAATATCCGAATCTGAAATGTGTTTAACAAAATGTATCATAAAAAAATAGAAAATATGAATATAAACACAAACATTTTAACAAGAAATTCTAGTAAATAAATATCAAATACTTTTTGGAAATAAAACAAAATAACTTCTTATTAATAAAGACTCAGATTATATAACATTATTATAAATATTGGTAGTAAAATTTACTTGTATATTTCCGTGGACCAAAAAGAACAAAGTCCATAGGTGTATTTTGGTCATTGGTGTCTTCAAATTTCATCCAAGATACATAAAACATCAGAACTACTACAAATACCACTAGAACAGCTAACCCAATTAATACCATAGAATGTATGATTGGCTGAACATATCTCCTAAAAATATTAAAATTAAATATAAATACTATACCATTTTATTGATAAAAAATGTTACTTTTTTCCATTTAACAGTTCATACTGTGGTTCTGAATGTCCAAGAGCCATTTTTTCGCACAGAATTTAAAAGGAACTAGAAACAGGCACTTCCTGGTTGTTCACTGTAATAACAAAACCTCGAATTATCAGACAAATAGACAAGTGTTAATTTATTGTCAAATAAAGTAAAACAGAACATGAAAAATATTAGAACTAACAAAATATTTTAGTGTAATTCGTCCAAGGCTGAGACTTCCTTATCCACCACTCCAACCGATCGAGTGTTAATATTTTTAAAGATTATAAATTATAATATTTGCATTACTTGCAATATTGTAAACAATTCAATCATAATAATATTATGACGACACTGCGACAGATGGTTTATTAATATTGAATAGTGAATACCTTCTACGCTCTAATTGGTAGTTAGTACCTATTTACTTTTTACTTTTTACTTTTTAGTACCTATTTATTATTTACAAAGTATAATGATTGATTAAAATATAACTTTACGAGATTACAACATGTTGATATTTGATAACGTATTGTCACAGACCTTATACCACGACCACGGACTCGGGGCAATAAAATATGGTAAACCATGCCCTGACTGATAATACGATTTTGAATTAATGATAGGCTCTTAGATCATATTATTATACTATATAGTATAAATAAATATGTCTGTGGTATATGATCTAAGGATAGGCTTGATTATAAGCACGGTTTAAGATAGTACTATCTTAGTCCATGATTATAAGTGATAAAACTGATAACGAGTAACGACAGTCGTTTTAAATGTTTTGATTGAATATTTCATATTTTAAATTTTCAGGTTTAACAAATTATTGTTATATGTTACATATATCTATCATAGTTTAACATCCAAAAAAAATCATGTCAAATCGCAAAAAATAGTACAATCTGTTGAAGTTTGAAGTGACTTTTTGCTCCGTCAATATGACTACTATGTACGGTAACGGTATGAAACAATTAGAAGAGCGGCATGTGCCCACTAAAGTCTTGAAAATGGAATGGTCGAACAAAATGGATCTGTTAGCCATAGCCAAGGAACATGGTAAACCAGAATGCACAATAATAATTTGGCGACTATATATTTATATTTTTACTTGATTTATTAGTAGTGTATGTATTTTTTCAGGCGAGGTGTCTTTACATCGTCTTACATGGCAACGAGTCTGGTCCTTAGCCGCTCCAAAAGATAAGACATTGGTGACTGCTTTGGCTTGGAGACCCGATGGAAAACAGCTGGCTGTTGCGTATGATTCACGTGAGTTGTATTATAATTTAGATGTTGTATAATTGCACAAAACTAGTTTATGTGTGTTTATTTTAGGTGATTTATTGTTAGTGGACGTGGAAAATAAAGACATTGCTTTCAGCAAAACCACGGAGAGTAAAGTTACTTCTTTGGTGTGGGTACAGCAAGAAAAACCTCAAAAAAAAGACACCATAGATTCTGTACTGATTAAGGTTTTTAGAATTTGGTTATTACTTAATATCAGGGCTTGAAAATTTATACATTTATGGGTAAACGTTTATTATTTAATACTTATAAAACTAATTCAAAACATAATAGTGTTTACATATTAGGTAGGTATGATAAAATATAATTTGTCTTCAACTCTCTATTTATGATACTGATGATCAGTGGCAATGCAGGATTTTTCAAAGGGGAAGCGGCTTAAAAATGAATTACTGATCTTTTTAGGAAAATTGGTATGCAAATACAATATTTTGCAAAAATGAATTCATTCTGGTAAGACATTTACTAATTTACGTATGGCTTACTAGTTGACGACAGTTGAAACTTGATAAATATTAATTTTTTTAGGTAATATTAATAAGGGCAATGAGAGAGGAGGGCTTCAGCTCGTTAGCCCCCTGTACTACACTGCCAATGATGGTAAAGATAAATTATATGTTTAGCTAATATGACTTAGTTTATACAGTATACTGTATAAGTATTAAGTAATAAAAATGTACAAAATTTCACTGAGAAAATAATTCAAATTACTGATTCCCTCAGACTCTCCAAGTAAAAAAGATATAATTGTTTGAATTTTCAATGAATAAAAGAAATCAGTATTTGAATTTTAAGAAAAAATCTCCCAATAGACATACAGTTTTATATTTTAAATGTAGACTATGAAATTAATTTATTTTGTTTTAATTTTCAAATAATATATGTTTTAAGAACAAATAAATAAATGTATAAAGTTAAGCCTAGCCTATTATTAGTTTGTATCTATTTTATATGTATATTAATTCATTTTTAATTTTATTTAGATGAATGGTCTCGATTATCTCCCAAAACTCCAAAGTTTGGTCCTTCGCGATACACCTGAAGAGGAGACCAAGATACCAAAAGTCCAAGACACGTTGAATTTATTATTGGTCGGCATGGCCAATTGTGAAGTACAAATATTAGCATTAGGTATATTTTTGTGCGGATCCATTAAATTAGCCGAGGTGTTTAAAAAAGAAGGCACAGTGTTAAACATTCACATGCCAGTAGATTTTAGTTATTTATATGTGGCTATTCAATATTACTATGGTAGTATAGAAATAGTGACAATTAAATTACAAGAGTGCGACACATGCTGGGACGACGTTTATGATTTGGCATTCAAACATGATCAGTTGCTGTCGTCATTAGATTATTTAGACCAAACGATGAAAAACATACTGGAAACGTGGGAGCATGTATCGTTAATGGAAATGGAACTGAAATTGAGTTCTTACTGTCCAGAAGACCCGGAAATGGTGTCTACTGATCTATTGGAACTGCTAATCTACGGTATATTAACGGAACGTATGGACCAGTTCCTAAAAAGAGATTTGACTGATAAGGGCATCAAGAAAATCGGCCTGTCGATTGAATCTAGTCACACCAACGTTCAGAAACTAGTGGTGAAACAACTGTCGGAAGTGACCAACCAGATTCTGTTCCAGCTGGTAGAGATATCTGGAATGTCGCTGAAAAAGTACGAATGTCTGGGATTGACGGAACACAGCGTGAAGAAAGCTCTACGGTCGGTCAACGGGTTCCTGATGAAGTGCAACGAGGTGCAAATCGTCATCGAAGAGTCGCTGACCCGGTACAAACTGTTCTTCAAGTGGCTGTACGGCATGATGATCAAGCTGAACGACGAGAACTCGGCCAACGACCCGTCGCTGTCGGACACGTCGCAGCAGGAACTAAACATGCTGGCCGAGTACATCAACGGGCTGGGAGAGACCGGGGCCAAGGCCAAAGACTACAAACTGGACCGGGTGGGCCAGTACTTCCTGGACGGCGACCTGGAGTGCCCGTACGACACGCGCAGCCAGTGGTGGTCACTGCTCCAGGACAACCCGTGCCTGGAGGAGAACGAACTGATCGTGACCGCGTCCCGGAGCCATTCGCTGACACAACAGTTCGCCGAGCTTAAGGCCGACCTGATGGACATATTTGCGCAACGCAAGACGTTCTTTGACAAGACGTTCGTCATGTACGACAACGTGCTGCTGGAAGGGCCGTCGGGGCTGTCGCACGGCCGCACTCGGGTGAACATGGTGGACCTGCCCAACCACAAGCTGCTGGTGTGTTGTGTTCGGGAACTCGGCGCCCACGACTTTGGGTTCTACGAGCTGATGGCGTACGGCGACACGCAAGAGGTGACGCAGCGCAGCACTACCGTGTTCTACTCGTGCGACGGCATCAAGCAGAACGTGCACGACGTGCAGTTTTACTCGCCCGACTACGTGTCTGTGCTAACGGAGACGCTGGACCGGGCGTCCAACCGGTTCTCGCTGTTCGTGCAGCTGTCCACCAACAGCGTGCGCAGCCACTGTTCGACGGACGGACTGTCCACGTGCCGGATAGGCCAGCCGAGTGCTGGCAACAGCAGCGGAAGCTGTCACACGCTGAGCGATTACACGTGCCGAGTGGTGGAAAACATGGCAGCCTCGAGTTTCGCTGTCAGCGGCACCCGGAAAGTGGCTGTGCTGTTGTCGCACAGCCGGCACAAGGTCCGGCTGTTTGAGATGGAAGTGGATGACGAAGAGGACGAGGATGAAGACAGTGCGATGGACATCACACGGGACTCCAACTTGGCGGACGAGACGACGTGACGATCCCCCCGACCCCTTTACTGTCTGATAAAACACACACCCGCCAACGCTCATTCCAACCCTTGTACAAATATCGTGTTGTCCGTCGTAGCCATTACTCGTTGTGACGATCATATGAGATTGTATAATCGTAATAACTATTATTTTACTATAATTGATGAATAATGATGATGATGATGTGTATAACGCTACCATACAGAGTTTAACGTACTCGTTTATGTTTAATGTACTTATATTATTATGCTGGCAAGATGTGCTCGCCGGAATTACGCGTATAATATAATATAATATTTTGTTTATTTTTATATCCCAATTAAATTAAATTTAAATTGGTTCGATTTTTCGTCCTACACTCCTACGAGAGTTTAATAATATTAGCTGAATTACCCGTCGCTGCCGGGGGTTACAGCAAAAAAAAAGTAAGATTGTTGAATAATTATATTCATAAATAAATATAAAAAATGTATGAATTGTTATAATAATGAGACATGGTTGTTTAGAAAAAACTTGAAATAGAAAGTAATTTACTTTCTTAAGTTTTAATAACATTTATAGATATACACAAAACATTTTCATGTAGAAAAACTGCAAGTATTTCACTCAAAATAAAAAAAAAACTGATAAACAAACGAAAATTTCAATGAATTTGTGTATTATAATAATAATTATTATTGTTTTAGAATTTCTTCGTAAACTTTAATCATTGTATCTTTTTTTTTGTTTTGGTATTATTTTTGTTTTTAATTTTTCAAAAGATCCAACTCTGAGACATGGTATAACATGACTATTAGGTTGGGGTAAATACAACCCTATACTTTATCCAATGTTCGACCCTATGCTTTGCTTATTGTCATTTGTCATACCAAAAGCTATTCTTATCGGAAATTGACGTTTAGTAAATGAAAAGGGAGGAGTAGAATCTGACAGGGTCAAATAAATTCTAGGCAATAAAATACGCTGGCCAGTTATGAATTCTAAGGCAGGGCTATACACCGGTCGGCTTACGTTGTCCGCCTAGGATAAAAACGTGGGCTATTACATATTTACATCTGTCGTGTATAGCTACTCCGGTATAAACCAATGCATTTTTGATTCGACCAAAAACTCTGCAGAATACGCCGTGTATAGCCCTGGTCTAAGTCTAAAGAATGGTCGTACATATTAATTCGTACAATAAATCTTGTACGATTCATTAGATTGGACACTACATTTAAATTTCTCAATAGTATTACGATAATACCTTATTGCTTTAATACCAAATGTGTGGAGGTAATGCGGGTAAAACACTTAAATGTAAACTATCTAAAAGTTCTGTGGTAAACAGAGAATGTTCATAGTCTTTTGTCACTGTGTTTAAACTTAAAAACGTTTTTACTTGCCCCGGCAACATGTTAACAAAATTGGATTATTTATTTCATCACAATGTGCTTTTTTAGGTGCAAGAATAGCAAATTGTGAGAAACTCTGTCATTTTCTAAATTAGAATAATATCTCCAAATACGTATTTTATTATATCGTTTGATAATAACGATGGATTTATGTCAATTGAATGAATAGTCCGTGTCAAGATTTATTAGTACCTACCTAGGTATTCGCCACATGAAATCGGAAAAAGTGTTTTTACTACCTATGGGTTTTTATTAGAAAATGCCGGCGACGTCGATAACGCAGCAGTAGACATAGGATTGTGTGCGTGCACAATGTATACGTAATACGCTCGTGACAAAATGTATGTTTTATTAAATATTATAATATTTTGTCATTGTATAAGCCAGACAGTCGTAATATCGCATGTCGCCGACTACAACGACTCAATAGATTGTGGGGGTTGTAATGATTATGTGTGTGAACGGCTGCAAGTAACGTTCGTCGCTATACGCAACTATACACTGAAAACTAAATATTTCCGAAAACTATTTAATTGATATATTTTTGGACTTTTCTCATTAGGTGCAGGCTCATCTACACACTGAGTACTTGCGATTGAAAAAAAAAAACATGAAATTCGGTCCGGTAGAACTTCTGCAGATATAGCTGTCCAAAAAATCGCCTCACGTTTTAATAATACATAAAGATTATAATATATTATAGTCTTCCGTTTGTCCTCATCAGGTTGTGAATTGTGATACACTATTCAGTTTTATTAATTCAATATTTTTAAAATTTTTGTTTTTGTTCATATATTTTTTTTATACAGTTAAATTATTCGTATTTTTGTTTATTTTTATATAATATATACATTCACTATATAAAGACGGCGAAAAACGAAGAAAAAACAATCGGAACAATCATTTTCCGACAAGGAACTGCCTTTTTCATACCGACAAACTGTGTTATTGCATCCGCTATCACGCCTTCGTCTCTCCGTTACTTTTGACTTGGGATGCATCTTTTTCCAGCGTTGGATTGTCTATGCCGTGTTGAAACATGTTTTCTTTCATTATGTTAGTTTTTCTGTACATCTGTCTGTCCATCGACACGTCTTCGTCCGAATCTTCTGAAACCAATCGCAACATGTTATACGTAGTATTATGTTCATCATAGTCGGACTAGCCGATTAAAAAATATAATCAATAATGCAACGAGTCAATTTACCTCTGAAGTGCAACGTTCTGTTACTATTCTTATACGCCGTTAGGTAAAACAAGTACAGCAACAGCAACAACAACACTAACACGCTCAAGACAGCCGCCAATCGTATGCTGTTGACCTGCAAATCAATTGTACAATAAATTCGTCATAATTATTAATATTGTTTATTTCATGTTTGAGTTTCAAAAGCTTAGATTAGATTACATTTTAGAATTTCACAAAAACTGTGTACAAAAGTAAAAATGTAAAATGATATGAAAAATTGAAAACAAAATAAAATGTAAATTTAGGTACACATGTGACGTACGTAGTAATGCATGATACAAGCAGAATTATTTTTTTAAAAGGGATATTAAAATTAAAAATTCATACCAGAATATTTAACCTATTTGAAATTGTACACATTTTTCGAAAAATTGCAAATTGTGTGAAATTTACTTTTTCTTTAGTTTGCATTTGGTTTACGTAATAATTTACTATAGTCAAACTTCTAAGGTGACCTGTACCTACTTATTATATTTTCTACATTATTTTAACGTGATATACCTACAGGCTACAATACATAAAATAACACCAATTACAGTTATATTTTACCTATATATGAGACAGTTTAATAGTCATGTATTATATATATATATTATGTATACCATACTGTAATAGTATAGCCAGTATAGGTAGTAAATGAAATCAAAACTATAGAGCAGAATAGACACTATATATGTATACAAACATTACAAACGAATAGATTTCAATAAGATATTTCGAAAATATTGAAACTGTGATCTAGAAAGCTACACGACGAAACAACAAGTAGCTATAATTAATTTGTTTGTGCTACTAATTACTATATCTGTATTGGTATCTCAATTCTTTCATCGTTACTCGATATTATAGTTAAGTATATATACACTGATAAACATTAGATTTACTGATAGTACTCTATACAGTAAATACATTAATTATTGTGCTTATCACAAACCAAGCGTGATGTAACTTAAAATGGTTGGGGACATTTTAGATTCTGAGCGGAGCGATGAATGTATTGGTTTTACAATGATGTGTGTTTTTTTTTTTATTTTTGTGTCTGTCATCACTTTTTAGGACAGAAAAAATGCTTCGATTTTCTTCAATAGTACCTTTTCTGATAGGAAAGTGAATCTAGTTGGTACTTTGGGGGGTCAAAAGTCAAAATTTCCCAGTAGTTTTCAAGAGCGCCTGGAAAACAAATGAAAAATTATGGGAAAAACGGGAATTTTTACGGAAAACCAATTTTCGACAAAATCGATTTTGGTTTTGGTATAACTCTAAAAGAAATGACCGTAGAGACATGAAATTTTGACCGAATGTTTATATAAGCATTTTCTACACATCATATCATTTTCAAAATATTCTGACTTATTTTGAGCTGTTAACGGACATTTTCAGTTTCCAATTTTTTTAGTTTTTTTTTCTATAAATGTCAATAAAATTTTATTTGTCGGGTAAAAAATCTTGAAAATTTAATTGTAGGCTTCTAATATATAGTTTCAAAGGCAGATGAAAAATATTAAAAATCCGTAGTCACAATTTTTATTTATAGGTAATCAAAGTTCAAATTTTGACAAAATACGTAAAAATGACGAAAATGTGCAATTTATTTTGAGTTAGAAATTCATAAAAATTTTTCTTTTAAATCTAAGATTTGAAAATGTAATACAAGATTCCTCATAAGTTTGCCTAATTTTATCAATAAAAAAAGTTTATAAGCAAGTCATAATAAATTTTTATGAGCATTTTAAGTTCAAATTTGTACAAGATTCGATATTCACTCGATTTCTCACGTAGCGATTTTCTTATTTTGTTGCAATTCAAAAACAAATAACTGTAGATGCATGAAAATTTCACTGAATGTTTATATAAGCTATTTCTATACACCATCTAATTTTTAATATATTTTGACTGTTTTTCAGCTTTTTACGGACGATTTCAATTTTCAAATTTTTTAGTTTTTTTTTCTATTAATATCAATAAAATTTTATTTGTTGGGCCAAAAATAATGAAAATTTAATACAAGGCTCCTGATATATTATTACAATAGCAATTGAAAAATATTAAAAATACATAGGCACACATTTTTTTATAATCATTTAAAGTTCGAATTTTGACAAAATTCATCAAAATCTCGAAAATTATCAATCATTGTAATTAAACAATTATAAAATGGTCAGTTTTTATAACTAAGGATTGAAAATTTAAAATAAAGATTCTAATAAATAGTACATACTGTAATCAAAAAATCTAAAAAATATATAAACACAGTTATTTTTATAGACATTTTAAGTTCAAATTTTGACGAAATTACATATTAAAATCAATTTAACGAGTAAAAGTATATATTATAATATTTTTCTAGCATCACTGATAATTTTAGGTTAATAATTAAATAATATGAATAATATTAATTCAACTTAGCAGCTACCGTATAATAACAATATCAATATAATTTAAAATATCCTAGACTGACATACCGTCTCCGCTCAGAATCGTTTTTCGTTACAATGATATTATATCATTGAATTCAAATTTAATACCATCCATTATAGTACAGTGATCTACTTGTAGCCTACTGTACAGCGGAGCGACATCCACTTGACCCCCTTTTTTAAGTTTAAGTTTCAGACCGTATCGGGTCGAAAAAAACGGCCCGGGCAGACATCTAGTAGATAGTAGCCAAAAAATACCCTACCATTGATCATAATATATTATTACATACCAGAGGTGGCCAAACGGTCGATCTCGGACGATTTCTAAGTCGATCCCCCTTGTTAGAATTTATTAATTATTCTTATACATTTGTTATTTAGTAGATACAGTTATTAAATACATATTATATTTTGGAGTAACCTGTTATTGTGAAATGGCATTTTCTCACATGAAAGTTATAAAAGCTGAATAGGTACCGAGTTATAGTTTCTGATGATGATTTAGACTTTAGCGCAGCGTCTTTGTTTGACAGTTAGCGACTATTAGGTACCGAGATTATAATAATTAACTAGCCATGATATGAAACGACACGCTGCTTCTATATGAACAGTATGTTAATATATTATTTAGAAATTTAATGTGTAGGTAACACCCATCTTCGATAACTTTACACTTTTATTTTATTATTTATATAAGTAGGTTCATAGTGAATATAAAATAATATTTTTACATTACTCGTCGATCCTAAATGAAAAAATATACCTTTAGTAGATCTTAATCAAAAAAAGTTAGGCCACTCCTGTTGTATACTATATTTCTGTGTAATATATTATAATATTTTAATAGAAGCTGGCTGTTAGTGCTATACGGTCTTTATACCTACGTACTTAAGCAGATAAATAAAATGTTGTAGTGTTAACGATATATAGTATACGATGATGTATCACGGCATTATTTAGATAATAATTGAAATGCGTGTATAATCATTATACTGTCTTATAGTGATGTTTAAGTAATTACCGTGTAGTCGTTTTCCCAGAGGTCTTTCCATTCCTTTTTTATTTCTAGCTGTACCGACCTCGCCGACAGCGATATGTTTCCGAGATGTTTACACACGCACGTGTAGACCCCGCTTTCTTGAGGAGTTACTTGCTGAAATGGCACAAACACAACCGTTAGTCTGGTGTAAATAAATTAACATTGAACGCATTATATATATATACAACGCAGTGTTTTTAACAATATATATATACTTTGACTATGATATATATATATATTATATACATAATATAACTACCTATATAGAAGCCCTTATACATTATAACATTGTCATACTCCGGATGAATGTGGAAGCGGGTAGATCAAATATCGGTTTCGCCCGAGTTTAGAATGAGCTCATTGAAATATTCAATTACATTATTATAGGTACCTACTTAAAACCAGTGGCATATCTGCAGTTTTTCCAGCGTATGGAGGGGAGGGGGTCACATTATTAATTTAACTCTTAATACGGAGGGGGTAGGTACTCCCCAGTCCTCACTGCGTATCATATTAATCAACATCTTGACTTTTTTGTTATACCTAGCAGTAATTTAATTTTTATTATTATGGTTACAATTTTAAATTTATAAATACATAAAAAAAATTCAAGGCCCACACTGAGTGTGATCCACCCATCACCTCCTACACCCTAGAATATGCTATATTAAAGAAGCATTATTCAGGTGACTCCGACACTCCGTTAATAAATATTAAATATACGAAACTATTATAGTAGTATAATAAAATTATTAATAAGAAGGTACATTATAATATATTATACATACATAACACTCTCGCTTTAACTATATAATTATTATGGACAATCACACATTCGCACCTAACCCGTTTATGTGCGTCGGTCAAGGTAATTTTAGACTAATTCAATAAAATATTTTGGTGTAGGACACATCTGCTTTAAAATGTGTTAAATTGTTTAGATATTTTGAAATACTTGGTGCCTTAAATGTCAAAGAATGTATTTTGTAGACAGTGCCAAAAAACGTATTTTTTTGGAACGGTTTAACAGTGTAAAATATTACAATAATATTTTAATACTTTTCAATCTACCAACAAAATCAAACATGAATGTCTTATGTAGGTATTTAAAATACAAATGAACTGATATTCATTATATTTTTATGTTTTACTAACTTTCGTATAGAGTAATTAAACAGATTTTGTATTTTGTGGTTTTTGAAATTGTATAGGTATTTAAAATAAAATATACACAATGTAATACAATGTATTCATTTTTTTATGCATACCTATACACAAATTATTATAGTAATTTACCTACACCGTCAAGCAAGACCATAAAATGTCAAGATTGACCACATTAAAGTCTTCCAGCCATGCTAGAGGTGGAGACCGAAAGTCTTGTACGGAAAACTTTTTCCAGCCCAACGATTACTGATTAGGTATCGTAAAAATTACATTTATACGTTTATAAAAGGTATACAATGTGTGATTATTTAGAAAATATATGGAACTTTTTCAGATAAAAATAATTAGATTTATAAAAAATATTTCACTGTGAACTCAAATTTTGAGTAGTTTAATTAAAAATTGATTGTTTCAATCATCAATAGGTATAATATACGTAAGGAGGAAGAGATACGAGTATAAGACCCCTCAGCCCTCATACTACTGTTTCTTTCTGTTGTGGGTACGATCGAAAATTGTTAAATGCAAGTATTCATATTTCGTATATACTTACATATATAGGACATAGATACCTTCCTTATATTATATAATATGAATTATGAGTGACGAATAAAAACGAATAAGTCCAAATCATTATAGTTTTCAGGAAACGAACAAAACATTTAATTTTTGTAGGTACTATTTATAATGGATTTTTAACTTTTTATAGATACGAGTAGGTAGCCAATTTAAAATTATAAAATTGTACCATAAACATGTAAATTAATGAAAATATTATGAGTAAAAATGCAAAAACTAAAAGGTTTTGATGATAAAAACTCCGTAGAACATCTTATAATCAAAATAATAATCGAACAATTTCTAAATTTACTTATTCCCTTTTACACCCTTTCATCGTACACACTAATACTCATTAGTATAATAAATTATATCTAATACTGCACTACCGACCTTGATGTAAAGCGTGCCCGTGAGGACTTCGTATTTGAACTTGTCGCTATTGGGCGCTGTGCCGGGCCCTATGATCTGGTCGGGTTTCATCCACCAGAACTGGAACCTGTGGTGTTCATCGTTGCTGGGACATTGGAGCACGGCCGTTTCGCCTGGAGACACTTCGATGATGGTGTGTTGGAGCGGTAGCAGATCCTTCTGGTTGTCGCTGCTGCCGCCGTGGTACGGAACTCCCGCTTCGACGGACGCTGGCCTGCCGGCGCAACGGCCCACCATCAACGCGGCAACCGCGAAAAACGTGGGCAGATGCGCCACGGCTTTGGACTCTAGCATCGCACTATAACCGTTGCCGATATGTCCGTTAGGGGGTAGTAGGTACCTACACTGTAAATTGCTATCGCGGTCGGACTTATAGGCGGCGGTGGCGTGGACCTGCGGAAAAACGCGTCGGCGGTTAGTATACGATGATGTATAATATTATGATATACGCGGTCGTTTCAACGCAGATAAAATAAAATATAATACAATATAATATAAATTATTGTTTATAGTGCTTGAGGAGAACCACGAAAATCTCCGATTTATGATTTATAGATCGCAGCTATCGTTTACGCGTAGAGTAGATCTCTTTCAAGGCGGCCTTTCCTACGATACGTTCGCTGCACTATATCTTGTACACTGGGTCCACGCGAAATTCCAACCACGGTCGTGGTACGCGCGCCGCTGAAACCGAAACGCTACTGAGCACTGTTCCCCGGTCCGATAGAGGCGACAGCCGGCCCGCAGCATTAGCGTCACAATAATAGCCAATAGGCGCGTGCGACGGCTACGTTCGAAAATAACTCTTTTTTTTTGTTTTGTTTTTTTGTTCTATACTAGCGCACAGCAGTAGCTGAATATCAGAAGTCGGAGAGCACAACAATATTATTTATTATTATTACTATTATACACGTCAGTTCAATCGTATATATATATATATTATGTGTCGTATGCGACGATGGCTATAGCGGCGTGTAGAGGTGAGATACGCTTATAGACTCGGGTTGACACCCAGCCAATTGCGACGTTTTGTTTTGACACTACTCGGCGATGGAAAACGAATCCGAAAAAACTTATCGCCGGGCGGTCCAATATATTAGAATATAATAATATTATCCATACTGGCGTTGCATCTGCTATACAGTCGTCGCGAACAGAGACGTATTGTAGGACGTATTATGTCTGATGACTTTACCTGCCCGCCTGCCCGCCTGCAACTGTATAGCCTGCTATAGTGGTATATAATATTATACAGATGTAAAGGACGGTAATGTCTATCATTACCGGTTCATTAGCTATTTGGGATAACGCAACCTTGTGTCGTTATGATCATTGAAATCGAAATTCAATTTAAAAACTTTATACGTAGGTAATTATATTATTCTCTCTATATATAGGCAGGTACGTCGAGGAGAAAAGAGATTTTTTTCGATTTTCTTATTAATTATGTATAAACCAACATTTTTTATTACTTTGTTTTCTCGTTTCCGACGTGTTATAAAATCTCGACGTAAAGTTATAGTAATAGTAATATTTTTTTATTACTATCGCTTATTTCGTTGACGATATCTCGCGCGTTGCCCTTGTGTCGCGCACTAACGCAATTTAATTCGTCTTTATTCGACAAGTCTTATGCCTAAAAAATAGACCGGGTCAAAGTCGTACAGATATCAACATATAATGTAATTTGCATGAGTTTGGCAATGATGTTTTCATTGATAAATCGTATTATTCATGATGCACGCGGAAAACCATCACGACTCACTGAAGTTTATAACATATTATATTATTATAATACTGTGTATAATGTATTATGTGGGTTAGTACTTATAAGTTATAATAAATATCGCTTACGAAATGATAACCGATTAGTCCAGCGTTCAATATTCAATTACATCAGTGTAATGCAATAAATATAATATCTATTGAAACCCGGTCGATGGTATTGTAAATTGTTGATCGAAGTAAATTATAATATAATATATTTTATACCTATGTTATTTATTTAAATTATAATATAGAAAGATTAAAATCTCTAAATACTTGTACACTCTTGGTCGACAAAATGTTTACGTCTATTTGGAGCTTTTCATATTTAGAGGTGTCTGATAAGAAAAGCTTCAATGTATATAATATACTGAGTGTAACTGAGTAAGGGTATCAGCTATCTGAGCAAGCAACGGCATTACCTATGTATTTTCCAGCGTTATAGCTAACGTGGAAAGACCATATTATGAAGCGCGTGCAATATACCTACTTCATACTTGTTACTCATCACTATAACATCAATTATAAATAATAAATATTCAATTGTTATAATAAATGATAGTTGAAGTAATAAAATATCGCGATTCTGTCACAAAAGAAAGAAAAACAAGAGTTAAAACTTATAACTGATACGCAACATAGCTAAATATAATATATATATGAATGGACAGTAATTTATTTGATTTTTAATATTCAATTATTTAAATACACTGATAGTTTATTATACTATTATTATAGTATTACGTAAGTTTAATTAAGTCAAAAAGATAAAAATATGTCACTTGTGATGTTCTATACTATATAATATAGACGTATATTTTAGGTAATTATATACTGTATAGAACTATCAACGAGTTTTATTTAAACTTAAAATAATGCAAAATTAGGTATTTATTTAATATCACGGGTAAAAAGGATACGTCTTGTTCTTTAAAATGCAATAGGTACTTGTTAATATTTTTCTGTTACGAGTCTATAATTGCAGTATATTATATAGATAGAATAAATTGTATATAATATTGCTACACTACTGACAACTACTAAAAAGGTAAAAAGAAATGAAATAAAACCATTTTATTATTTTAATATATGTGTAATTAAAAAAACGAATTAGATGCAGCTTATAAAATTCATAATGACGTGTTTGTACATTGTACAGTTGTTTTTAATATTTAGTGATACATTTAATTAAAACATTAAACAACAATACTTAGTGGCATATTCGCGATGGGCTGTGAATTGCGATGTAATATCCAATTGATATTTAGTGCGTATAGATATTTTGTCATTAAAAATGCTACCAAAATTATCCAGTCCTGCATGCCAACCTATTCACTTCTATTTCTGCTCTGTCAATACATCAAAATAACAGTAATTATAATAATATTTATGAACACCAGTAAAATTAAATAATTTTTAGTTATATTATAATTCGATATTTTTTAAATATTTGTTATATTTTATTCTTTATACTTTTATTGTTTTATATGCATTAAAAAAAACAATAAACAAGACTATAGCCATTGATCAAGTATGACAACATTTAATTCAATTAACTAAGACATTAGAAATTTTCGTATTGGTAATGTGAAATTTCAAACTACCTAGTAGGTCTAACCTACCTACACATCATTGCGTACTGATGGGGGGAGGGGGGGGGGTAAAGTATAGTATAGCTTTTGCATGATTAGCATTACTGCGTGAGTGATATGTAGTTTTGAAGGTTTGGAAATGATTTCTATAGAATAGTTGAACACATGGTGTGATTTAATCAAATAGATAAGCTACTGTATTTGATAATACTTGAGTAATTATTTATTTATTTATTTTTTTTATATCTTTTTAAATTCGTAACTATATAATTAATATTGGTGTTTATAAATAAAATATAACCATAAAATAAACTACATAAAGATGATATTTATGAGCTCCGGCACAAATAAGTATAAACCGCTAGGCGCTAACACTTAATTCTATTCGTCCTACATTTTTTTGTGGAGCACCCTCCATTGATTTTCAGTTTTTGATTCATCGATCTTATTGATCAGTAAAGAAGCAAAATAAACTTAACAAACGTCATAATAAGATTAATATTTTTAATATTTTTCTAAAAAACCATTATAGACAACCTACTTAAAATCAAAGCTGAATTTTTACATGAAAACCTTATTATCGCAAAGTTTAAACTAAGATCAACAATAGTACTGAATAGTCAACAAATATTATACTCAAATGTGCTTTTAAACTGATTTTGAACAATAAAGGTTCATAAAAAATTATAATCATATAATTATTAATTAGTTATTGTACACCTTATATCGCTATATCAGACGCGCTTTGTATAATAGGGTTATGAAGAACAATATATAATAGGTACGTCATTTAAATTTATGTCAATATGCACATAAGAGCATTTCAATTAGAAATGATTATATATTTAATAATAATTGGTCGAGATAAAATTTCAAGTTAAATTCTGAACGGAACGAAGAATATAATATTGTGTTTACAATTATGTTTTTCTAACGTCACTTTTAGGAGGAGTAAAAAAAGCTTCAATTTTCAATGATGAGGGTGGGTTCCACTGGGTTCTAAAAATTGTCTAGTAGAAAAATTAATCCTGTTGATATTTAGTCGAAAAAAAAATGACCATTAATTTTTAAAGAATCAGAAAAACTAAAATATAAATAGGAAAAGTTGGAAATATTTATATGCAACATCAGTTTTTTTGTTGAAATTAAAAAAGTGAAATTGGCTGTGTTCATAAGAGTTGAAATTCTAAATTTCATGAAATTCTCATGAAATAATTCATTTTTAAGAAAAATAAAAATAAATATAATTAGGTACTATAGGTACCCGCTATAGTATTAAATTTCCATTAAATATTCATATTAACTTTTCATAAACGAGATATGATTTTTAAAATATTTAGACTATAATTTTAATCCATTTTTGAAGTTCAAATTTTAATGAAATTAGAATACTTTAAATTTAAATGAAAAAAGTACAATTTTTTTTTAATAATTTGAGCTATATATGTAACTATATTTGTTGTACCTAATTCTTAAAAAATGTAATCGTAGTGACTTGAAACTTTTTTCCTGAACGTACAATATTGTGAGGCATTGACAACATATTATGCCCATAGCGTTCTCTTAATAAAATTAAGTCTCGAAGAAATTTTTAAAATTGTTTTATCGTAAATAATAAATACCCCTAATATGATACCGTGAAAGCTTATATAATATATAAAAATTAAACATACAAACTCATAGGTAAACGTTTTATTGACAACCAATAATAATATAATAACTAATAGGTGTAACCTATCTGCTATCTACTATTATATAATAGCTATCTTAATTTGTATAACTAGTATTAACTACATTATCTAAATTATAGGCCTTTTTTTTTGGCGGTCCTGTGGATGGCTTATAAGTTATAATTAAAATCATATCGTTGCCACGTTGCCATGTCTCAGTTTTTTGCGTATAACGTGTAATTTTATGTAAACAAGAAGTAGGAATTGATGAATAAATTGACAAAAACAACCCATGCATCTTAGTATAGCCATCTCCATATTTATGTTACAAAGATCATTTTAAGTCTAGACTTGAAATTCAAAAATCAAAAATCAAGAAACACTAATTTTTATTTTTAAATACATTTTTAAAAGATTTTTTTCCAACTCTGCCATTTATATACATTTAGTCCAGTTGAACATTTTAACAGTAACTATAATAATATATTTATATCTGTATTATAATAATACAGTTATAATAGTTATATATCATCTATACATTATTGCTGACGTTGGATACGTCTATACATTACTACGGAAATACTCATAACTCATAATGTTGATATAACTATGATTAATTAGGTAAAACATACAGACAATACAATTCAGCAAGTAGCGTGCATATGTATTACACATATATACTTTAAAATATTATTTTATTATTTTTTTATTGATCTTTTTATTGATCGGCAACTATGGCTCTTAGCATTTTTGTATGGGATTACGGTTAGTTGAGGAACACGTGTATGTGGGGCGAGGATTCGTCACTAAAAACCCGGGTGGTCACCTATCCGGGAACTAGCGACATCTGCCGATGCTTGACTTCAGAACACGCATTAGTGAATGGTGTTAACTTCCTAGACACACCAGACCACTTAAAATATTATGTAGGTACCCACTCTAATAAATTACCATCAAATGTACCATTTTAAATATTTTTTATGATATACAAGAAAGTTATTTTTAATTTAAGATACTATGGGTGGTAATGGGTGTTTTGTAGTCTTAAGAGGACGTCTCATCCGCATGTGTTGTCTTACACACGTACGACGTAGTCGGACATACCAAATTTTCGTTCGCTAGTTTCAATAGGGTGCTGTCAGCTTTGATATTAGAGTGAATTGACATATTATCAAACTTAAAGTAATAACATTATCTGTGTTCTCTCTCTTTGATTTTTTATGATATTTTAATTTTTAAGTGGGTTATGGATATGTAAAGTATTAATATTTTAAAACGCTCATGACTCACTTAAAAATTAAAATATCGTAAAAAACCGACGGGAGAACACAGATAATGTTGCTATCTAAAAGTTTAATAATAAGTCAATTCACTCTAATATCAAAACTGACAATAGGTACCCTATTGAAACTAGCGAACGAAAATTTTCTGTATCGTACGTGTGTAAGACTGAGACAACACATGCGGGTGCGACGTCCTCTTAAGTACATTTCGACATAAATAGATAAATCTTAATGTTTCACATTTATCAGGATTCTACAATGAAATTATATAAACTTTTAATTTTATATAGATTATTGAACCAATAGTTTAACTGTGATAATTTAAATTTAAAACTATAAGTCTATAAGATAAAAGACCACAGTAAATTTCACGTCATATCCCCTTTGAATACATTCCTGTAATCCAAACGTTGTTGAAAAATAATTCTAAGTATGCGCATGGTAAAAATAAAAATAATATGGGTCACTTGAATAAAAATCTATAACCATTTCGATAAAAATTAGATTTTTCCTTTGAAAATGATGATGCTATGTTTTACTTATAATCGGTTCATAGACTATATATTATAGTTATAAAACTAAGTGTAATGTGTATACTATATACAATATGTGTAATTAAATCTAAAAAAATATATATTTATAACCAAAAAAAATTGACTGAGATATAAAAATGAATGTTTCATATACATTGCAAAAAATCACTCCGCGTGATTTATATAATATTAAATATATACGTACGATGTGAGTACGAATAGTACGATCTTAGCTCCCGACACTGGCGTACATAGTTTTTCGCTTGTAGGAATAAAAGAAGTCGGAGATGCGGATCATTGTCACTACGAGGATGACCACGACCCGTTCGAACTTCGATTCCAAAGTGACACGAAACAGTCGACCGTCCGACTGTTATAACGGTCGAGCGTCTCGTTAGTCGTTACAATATATGTAGCAATCATACATATTATTATACATTTATAAGATAACACTATTGTTGTGGTGCGATTAATTTCTGATCCGTATAATATAATATATTATTGTTCATTTTACTCGCATAATCAGTATATATGTATAATGTATATAGCATATTATTATTATAATAATGCTTAATCGGATCACTAGTAATTAAACATTTAGCATAATATAATGAAGTGTGTATTTATAATTGCATATGATTCGTAATTGGTAGCATCTACGGTCTTGTTAAATATATTAAATATAAATTAAATATATTATTCTTAAATTTTAACTTAATTTTATTTTTAAAAATATGTCATGTAGGTACTAATATAAATATGTATAATATAAAATATTAGGTTAATTTTATTAATTCGGCCTGTTGCAGTGTTGCTCAGCTGTTTCTGCTTCTGCAATTTTTCGGAGGATACATAATAATATACTTGTATGCATGTCACATGTCTACATTATTATGTATCTATGTATAATACTACAAATAAAAATAAAATATCATTACAATATATAGATATTAGATATACTATTTTAGAAATATTTATGACGTCACATGTCACAGTTTTCAGTAATATTTGATAATATATGGGTTTAGAAATATTACGTACCTTATGCGCACAAAAAAACAGCATCAAAATCCACACACGAATAATATTCTATAGTTTAACG
Organism: Nasonovia ribisnigri; assembly: GCA_027563435.1. NCBI lineage: Eukaryota > Metazoa > Arthropoda > Insecta > Hemiptera > Aphididae > Nasonovia > Nasonovia ribisnigri. Next base: position 8,266 of record JANEHU010000364.1, on the reverse strand, counting down.
CATGGAAAACTGGCAATACCACTTTAAACAGTTTAAACTAAACGTTATTAATTTAACTACACACAAGTAGCTTAGTGTAGTTTATATATTATGATTTTTAGTTTTTAGTTTTTACCTAGGACTTAGGAGGGGTTTTCATTTTATACTTTAATTAATATATGTTACTCATATAAAAATAAAAGTGTATATTTATATTTAATTTTAATTTACTGTTTATTTTGTTGTTCATTTTATAAAATTAAATCTACTCTCATATTTGTATTTTATATTTCATTAAGGACTTTTAAGATAATTTTTATTGCTTGAAAAATCAACAACACAGTAATTAAGTGGTATTATTATAGAATTTATCAATATTTTCATACATTCTAAGCCTGAACTACAAGCAGTGAATAATCAAAATAATACCCTCAACCCATATCAATGCCAGTACACACAATAGTATACAATATATACATTAGGTACATAAATATAATATTAGATGAAACTTAAACGTACCTATACTCTATTCAGTATAGTAACCGTACAGCGCAGTGGACATTTTTTGTCAAAGAACACCAGTCCATCTCTCCTGCTGAGTGTACCATCGGTATGCCTGCTGTGTAGTGAGGCGTGTATATGTCCATGTACACAACTGGCCGGCCGGTACTATTCTTATTTCCAATAGAATAGAGTACGTATAGGTACAATTGTTTTCTTAGGTGTAATGTTTATAATAGCCAATAGGTGTTTTGTGTTTGACAATACTACAATAGAGTTATTATGAAACAGAAGGAATGAAAACTACAATTTCAGCGAATTAACGGAATTATTGCGTTGATTGTTATGCTTAAAACTTGAATAATAATTAGTGTCTACAGTCTAGTGATATTATGAACTGGCATATTTGGTTATAGGTATTTTGTACATTGAGTAGTGGCCCGAACATTTTTATAATATATTACAATTAACGAGGCAAATTCAATGAGGTTTGACACACAGAGTAATTAATTCATATTTTATATTAACCACTAATATCCTAAATTCATCATACAAACTTGTGGTGGTTTTGTCCCCACGCCCTAAATCATAATTTTACAACAATAACAATGTAACTACCTACATCTTAATTCTTAGACCTTAGTCATAAATCATGATTAGTTTATAATTTATAAATGATATAATAAAACATTTAATGATAAATGCTAATAAGTAATATGTACCAATGTGGCAATGTAGTATGCAATATATACCATTGTACCAACTCTATATTTCCGAAAATTTAAAACTCAAATAGGCGTTTAATTACCACTTGTATAGTCTAATATATATTACTTACATAATATAGTTTAAAAATAGACTGAATCAACTTAATTAACTCAGAGGTTGCAAAAAATGTATTGCATTTTTGTACCAACACCGTTTTCACAATTAATCATCATAAAGCATTTGCTAAAAAAAAAGGTTTTCTAGATTTCAAAAATTGTTTTACAAATCATCCGGGCTCCTTTAGAAATAAATTTCCGATTCTTGGGTTGGACTATAAATACCTGACAATTTATAATTTACTATTCATAAATATGTCGCCATGCCAGTAGTACATGCCGTTTAGACTAAAATATTGTATTGTAGCCTCGTTGACTGCAGTTCGACTCAAACTTCTTTTTTAAACTCATACATACCTATACATATACATGTTAGACTATTACTCTGACATAAAATGTAGTGTAGAGATAAAGATACCGCTAGCCTATACAGGAAAAGGTGCAGTTTTTTTTTTATTTATATAGCAATTACTGATAATAACATAAATTTAAAACTATAACTTCCTAGGTCCTAGGTAGTACTATAGCTATTATAGTACTTATGCCTACAGGCTACAGCTGACAACAAAATAATACTTACATTGTACATAATACCTGTATAATATGATTTATTGAGGAATATAATGCATCTTACTCGTATATATACCTATATTCTGAATTTTTTATTTCTTACAACGAGTGGTGGAAGGGGATATTGAATATTGATATAGTGTCATATATATTATACTATTATATATTATCTGTCGTAGTAGGTATACGTCATTATTATATGAACTTGAACTGGTATATTATAATACATGATGTATATAGGTACGCACCACATTGCTTACGTACAACAATAAAGACAATTTTAGTTTCCTTGAGCTTGAAATGATGATCATAATTCGGTTTTATAAAGTGAAAACCTTACACGGTCCACCTGTTAACGAATCCGGTATAAATCTAGGTATAATAATAGTTTATGCGTAGTGAGATGTGTACCAACAGCGTGAGACGGTGATCTGTAAATAGACACCTATAGATATTTAGGTAGGTAGGTACCTTTAATAATGTATACAATGGGATAGACTGACAATATATTATTGTGACCCCAACACTGACAGTGCGTGTCGTTTGGCGTTTTGGCATTGGCGAATCATTCGAGTAGAACACCCTGGTAATTTCTTCCTAGTGAATTCGACACCGACGGTTATATTCATCGCAGTGTCTGGCGTCTGCAGTAAGTACAGCTAAAGTGTAGGTATTCAACCTTGCAGAGGCTTATTAGTTTGATATAATACATATATATTGCGCAGCGGAGTGAGTTAAGATTCGAACAATCGACGACAAATCAGATAATGGTTGGTGGTTGGGGAAAAAGACGTTAGTTTTTTTATTTACAAACTATTATTATTCTCAGTTTTAATTAAATAACTATATATACATGTATAATATAAATAAATCTAATTAAAATTGTAAATATTCACCTCGGTGATATGATAAATTCAGTTTAATATGTGTTATAACTTATAAATTATAATAATCTATAAATAAAACTTATAGAGTCATCTATATAATTACAATTATAAATAAATTCTTACATACATTTTTGAATACATTCACAGTGACTAACTGGCTTATTTTGATTGTTAGTTGATAAAATATCGGGGCAAAACTTTAAATATAGAAAATATTTGGTTAATATAATATATTTAGGTAGGTAACACGTTTATAATATTGTACCTACCAATTGTTCAGTTAAATCCCGATTACCGGATATTAAGAAATTAAATTGTAACACGATAACACAATACGTTTTTAAAATGCCTTCAAACACTATTTTAAGTATAAAAATATTAACAAAATACCTAATAATAATATAACGATTAATGATAATTGACAACTAAAAAACAGAACGCTCGCCAGACAGAACATTTTTGACCATACGACCTCAAAGAAGCGAGTTTAGCGTGGCCTTTCATGGTTTTTGCAATTACTGAATTACCTATATCTAATAGATTTCTACCGGGCCCATTTCTTTAAGTATTATTTATATTTTCTGAACCAAAATAACTCCAATTTTAATTACTGACATAGTGGCATTGCAGGAACATAAATAGTTAATACAATAATAAGTTTAATTTGTGTTTTAATTTATATAATATGGGCTATAATTATTGTTAGCAAATACTCAAATATAAAAGCACAATATCAATAACATCATAATATTATGATCACAACTCACGCTTCCAAGAAATATTCTCATCTCTTTGAAATTTTTGGGATCAGGTTTAAGTCATGGAGTTGATACGAAGGTGTATTATATGCCTGGCATTGACACCATAAACACTCCATTACTTTTTTGAATTTACACCATTGTGTAAGATAAGATGCACAAAATACCTTTTGTGTGTATAGGCGTATATATAGCTATATGATGGGAATATTCAATATTATAAGATGTTGTTTGTTATATTTGTCCATACTGATTAATAATTAGTAATTAATTTATAAAAATTCGTATATTAAGTTTACGAACTCAGTGTAATCTGACCACTTGGCTGCGATTTCTTCAAAAGTAGGCATCAGGTATGGATCGTCATATTGCGTCATGCATACATGGATATTAACATAATAAACTTCAAATAAGCAGCAAATATTAGCGGACCATCTTTCTTAGGAATACCTAAACGATTGGGAGAAGCACATTAGATGTTAGAAGTGATGGGGTTAATAGTTTCAATAACATGTTTCCGTCCAACATGCGTTGTATTTCTGTATCCGCTACATCGGTTAGAGCAAAAGATAACTGGCCCTGAAAAGCTTGGAAATGTCGTTGTCCTTTAAACAAATCGATGCTGTGCTATGATGAATGATGGTTGTGCCAGTGTGATTGAAAAACAAAGCAGAATATTGTTCAGGTATCATGTTGATGTTTGTGTTGTTTTGTTTTGAATAGAAGATATTTGATTAGAGGAAGTCATGCTTTTTTAACGAGCTTAGTATTTATATGCAAACCAAAAGCATTAACCCAGTCACGCCCGAATAATGATTAATGAAACACATCATTGAGTAGAATCTCTTCTCATTCAGAAGTAGGTTTAACATTTAGTTAATAAGGCGCACTGAAACTATGGACATTCTCCCAATATTTAAACAATAAAAGTACATAGGGTAGGTACTCACCACTTAGTTACATTAGGTTGGACAAAAATGATCTTATTTGCTTATTGTTCTGTGCTGATTTATATTAAGTAAAAAAAAATGATATATTGATGAACCTTATTAGTTATTCCATTGCTGTTATGCAATTTATGACACGTTGTAAGGACTTTTAAGTTATAATAAGTATTAAATGTTATATTTATAACATATTTATAAATTTAAAATTCCTGAAAATATTCTATTTTAATTATTTATTTTTGAGATGTGAAATTTATCGGAGAGATCGATATGCGGTCGGGTCGCGTATTAGGAAACCCAGGACGCCACAGAGCGCCTTATGTATACCACGTTCTCATTGGCCCATTTCAAATTTCCCGCTTTTTTTTTATCATTTATCAAATAATTTAATTTAATATATTAATATTTAAATATTATATTATATTATTTAATTTAAACAAATTAAAATAACTATTTAGTAGGAATAGGTACCTAACTAATATTAAACAATATTATTATGTTATTATTATTCAATAAATTAATTTAGAATATTATGATCTCTACACAGTTATTTTTATTTTTTACTTTAGTAGGTACCTATACCTACTTCAGAGTGAACATTTCTTACTGGACTAAGTGTATTGTACTTGTACACACCTTTTGTGTTAGCTAAAAAGATTGTCTAGGTTCTTCCTAACATAGAAACAAAATACTAATCTTACTTAAATGTTTTATTTTTACTAAAACATAAGATTCTTAATTAAAATAGGTAGGTACCTACCTTACTAAAAGTCCATGCTCTAACATTAATATATGTATTGTATTTTTAATAAAGACATAACTATTTTTAGAGGAACGAATTGAACTAGTGTTCAATGATTATTTTAATATTATATATGGAATGGTAGCTACTGAAGCTAACGGTTTAAAAATCCAATTAAAGAAATAGTTGTAACTTCACATAAATGGTGCAAAAACAATTTTGGACGTCTAGTTTGGTAGTCTAGTTCATCGATGATGGAAAAGCCCTGTTATTATTTTCAATTTTATATTTGTAGGTACACTACATTACTACCTACATCAGCAGTGGTTTATAAATAATATTTTTTTACACATTTATTAAACTAATTCAACCTTCATAAAATGTTATGCAAGTATTAAGTACACAAATATTAAGGTAGGTAAAAAATAATACATACATGTCTACCTACATAGACAGAGGTAGGTAGGGGTTACACTATCATTGAAAATATATAAATATTAGACAAAAAAAAAAATGTTACAAACATTAAAACTGTGAACATATTTTAAAGTATTTTTTTTTACTATGAAGTTTTTACTATTCAACTATGTCAGTTGGGCTCTGAATGTGATTTAATTGTCCTGAATGTACAACGTGACTCCCTAAATAACAAAACTTTACTAACAAAATTCAAAAATTTGACCTACCACATAATACTTTATAGGTGTTACAAGTTCCTATATAGATTATAATGACAATTATTATAAAATATACCATTCAATTTTATTATAATTTGATAAGGTAACAATTTTGAACTCAGTTTTACCTATTTTATTTAGCAAACAATAATTAAACAATTTGTTATTATATTACATTAAATTTTGTTCATTTAATGATGTAGGGAAGTTTATCTTCTAAGTTTATTATAAATTATAATCTAAATATATCAAACTGATAACAGTATACCTAGTCACAAATAATAATATAATTTTATGTAATTCCAGTATAAACTTCATAATGAAGTCATAAAATATTAATTCGAATGAAAAAAATCTATGTAAAAACAATGAAAAATACATGTTATAATATGTTCAGTGACTCTACCATGGGATTTTGCATTTGATTGTCCTAAATTAATGTTTTTTCCAATGTTATGTTTTTTTTTGGTGACTTTATTTTGAGGAACTGATTTTGGAGGTCTACCAGCTGGAATTCTTCGAGAGCCACGAGTTACACCTTGTCTTCGACGAGAAATTGAAGTTGGTTGAACCTTTATTTGTCCCTTTCTTTTAGTTGCCACACTTAGTCCTCGGCTACATGTCACCATTAATTTTGTCAATTGTTGTGCATTTTTTATTCTTGTCACCAAGAGCAAGTTGCCCAAGTGCATATCTTTCAGTGACAGTTATAGGTGGTGCATTAGGTAGAGATAAATTGAAATGTTTGTGTAAAAAGGCTTGGTGTTTGCAAAATGCACCAGTAAATCCAACGTAACAATCGCAAACACCAATTTGAATATCTATAGTGTAAACTGCAGAATTCTCAGTATCAGAACTTGGCACAGAATAACATGTTTCACTTATGACTGCAGAAACAGAGAACTACCACCAACAAGTTAAATACCTAATGAGAACGCAAACAACCAGAGCTTAAAAATACCTAACTAATGAAAATGCTAAGAGGCTTTAAACACTAACTACCAAACTAGACGTCCAAAATTGTTTTTGCACCATTTATGTGAAGTTACAACTATTTCTTTAATTGGATTTTTAAACCGTTAGCTTCAGTAGCTACCATTCCATATATAATATTAAAATAATCATTGAACACTAGTTCAATTCGTTCCTCTAAAAATAGTTATGTCTTTATTAAAAATACAATAGGTACATATATTAATGTTAGAGCATGGACTTTTAGTAAGGTAGGTACCTACCTATTTTAATTAAGAATCTTATGTTTTAGTAAAAATAAAACATTTAAGTAAGATTGGTATTTTGTTTCTATGTTAGGAAGAACCTAGACAATCTTTTTAGCTAACACAAAAGGTGTGTACAAGTACAATACACTTAGTCCAGTAAGAAATGTTCACTCTGAAGTAGGTATAGGTACCTACTAAAGTAAAAAATAAAAATAACTGTGTAGAGATCATAATATTCTAAATTAATTTATTGAATAATAATAACATAATAATATTGTTTAATATTAGTTAGGTACCTATTCCTACTAAATAGTTATTTTAATTTGTTTAAATTAAATAATATAATATAATATTTAAATATTAATATATTAAATTAAATTATTTGATAAATGATAAAAAAAAGCGGGAAATTTGAAATGGGCCAATGAGAACGTGGTATACATAAGGCGCTCTGTGGCGTCCTGGGTTTCCTAATACGCGGTCGGGTCTCTCGGGGACGCAATATGAGCTCGCGCCTTCGCCGATAAAAGCGTGCGACTAGTTTTTCAAGGCTGAGAAATGAGCATTAATAAGTTTTAAGAAAAATAATTATAAATATATTTTACTGTTTTTAAATTGAAAAAATTGTTTGTAATTTATTTGTTTTTCCTATAATTCTATTCATAATTTAGATAAAAATGTCTCCATCACGATTTGCCGTACATTATAGTAGGTATGTAAAGCTATAATAGGTGCCTATAAAATATTTTCAACAGTTATTATTGTTTTCCTTACTGATAGAAATATACCATATATTAATATATTATACATAGAATATATTATTTATTTATACATATTATACAGATAGATGAAATAAATATTTTTTAGATTCTGAGTGGAGCGATAAATGTATTAATTTTACAATGATGTGTGTTTTTTTAAATTTTTAAATTTTTGTGTCTGTCATCACCGTTTGGAGCATTAAAATTGTTTCGATTTTCTTCAATGGTAACTTGTACGATGAGAAAGTGAATCTAGTTAGTGCATTCGGGAAGTCAAAATTTAAAATTCTCAATAGTTTTGAAAAGCGCAGGGAAAAACAAATCATAAATTAAGGTTTCCGACAAATTCGATTTTGGTTTTTGGTGTAATTCTAAAACAAATAACCGTAGATACATAACA